>VZRO01000695.1:545342-607360 GCA_013397915.1 Daphoenositta chrysoptera
GCATGGCCAGCTCCATCTGGTGGGTCATCCTCTCGCTCACCTGGTTCCTGGCCGCCGGCATGAAGTGGGGCAACGAGGCTATCGCCGGCTACGCGCAGTATTTCCACCTGGCCGCCTGGCTGCTCCCCAGTGTCAAGTCCATCGCTGTGCTGGCACTCAGTTCTGTGGACGGGGACCCCGTGGCTGGCATCTGCTACGTGGGCAACCAGAGCTTGGAGAACTTGCGGGGCTTCGTGCTGGCACCGCTGCTCATCTACTTGGCCATCGGCTCCATGTTCCTGCTCGCCGGCTTCGTCTCGCTCTTCCGTATCCGCAGCGTCATCAAGCAGCAGGGTGGCCCCACCAAGACCCACAAGCTGGAGAAGCTGATGATACGCCTGGGACTCTTCACCGTGCTCTACACTGTGCCGGCTGCCAGCGTGGTTGCCTGCCTCTTCTACGAGCAGCACAACCGGCCGCGCTGGGAGGCCACACACAACTGCCCCTGCCTGCGCGACCAGCAGCCTGACCAGGCCCGCCGCCCCGACTACGCCGTCTTCATGCTCAAGTACTTCATGTGCCTGGTGGTGGGCATTACCTCTGGCGTCTGGGTCTGGTCTGGCAAGACCCTCGAGTCCTGGAGGGCCCTCTGCACTCGCTGCTGCTGGGCCAGCAAAGGTGCTGCGGTGGCTGGGAGCGCAGGGGCAGGAGCAGGGGGACAGGCAGCAATCACCGCGGCAGGAGGACTTGGGGCCGGAGGTGGTGGCTCACTCTACAGCGATGTCAGCACCGGCCTGACGTGGAGATCAGGCACTGCCAGCTCTGTCTCCTATCCCAAGCAGATGCCCCTGTCTCAAGTGTGAGGAGGGGGAAAGAGGCCAAAGGTTAGGGAATGAGGGACACTGGCCTGCCTAAAATGCCCCCTCACTGTTTGGTGCCATTAATGAACCCCTAATGGTCCTTATTAGCCACAGCTTGTATAGAACAATGCAGCTGGCAGAGGCCCCAGGCTCCAGCCCCCTCCTCCTTCCCCTCCATTCATATGCAGGGAGCATGTACTTCAAGGAGCCAGCTTATTATTTCGCTGGCAGAGGAGGGTAGAGGCTCACTTGTGTCTTGCAGAGGGCAAGGCACAGCGGCTTCTGAGTCACTCTGGACTAACAGCAGCTCTTTACTCATGGGAGGAGGGAAGGTCTTCCTCCCTGCCATCCTGAGGTGGGAGTCTGCCGGGGACTGCAGGTTTTTGGGATGTTGATGACCAGGCAAATGCCTTACAATACAGACTGAATCAAAACATGTCTTAATTATACACCCCAGCTAAATACGGGTTTCCTACATTAAAGGATGTATTTATATAATTATTTGTTACCTTGTACAGATGTGTAAGATATGTATATATCCAAAGCTATACAGTCTGTAAATTTTTTTGTAAAAAAGTTTAGAGGCTACCCCTGTAAGAGCAAATATGAGTATTCTATTTTGTCAATAAAATGACTTTTGATAAAAGACTTTTTCAAGCTTTTCCCCTACTCCTGCCCTGGTTATTCCAGCTGCTGTATCTTTAGGTAGTTCCATAAACTATGAATTACATTCATGCTCCAGTCAAAGAAGCGAGCTATGTAGACCCAAGAAAACGAGTCATTCAACAAGTTGTTCTGAAAAAGTGTTTGCCAAAACTGGGAGGTGCCTTACCATACTTCTTTCCTTTTTTGAAAGATGACGGTGTCTTTAAACTGAGCCTTTACAAAAGAGTCATCTCCCATGGCATGTTAAGTATCCTTTTAAAACGGGTGTTATTTTAGGAATGTGCACACCCGCCTCTCATATCTGTTGTCTACACTTCTGTAAGCACCTGCCTTTCCTGGGATGCATACTGAAGTGTAAGAGGTTAATGTTTTAAATTCGAAGATCATGTACTATGGTGGAACAGTGAGTTGAGATTTGTGAGATCAATCTCTTCTTAACAGATTAAACTAACATCTTAACTTTTGTATATCAAATATGGTCCTTTTTCAAGAGAAAAGGTATTGTTCTTCTGTCAGGAGTAAGCTAATTTATTTGAGCAGAAGGCTGTTGAATTAACAGAAGAATGCTTTGGCAATTGTTGAACTTTTTACCTGTCTGCCCAGTGGCTCAGAACATCATTCCTTTAAGAGGAGCTAAATGAATAGGGTTAATCTGTAGGGAACTTGGTTTCTTTTGAGTTTGGGAAAACTTTGATCTTTTCTCTTCACCAAACGTGATGTATAGTCTGAAGTTTCTTTCCCTGCTGCCTGGTTCCTCTTGTTGCAGACCAATTGGCCACCATGGAGCCTTAAAGTTCTTCAATTAAAGGGACATGGGACTTTTTTTTTTTTTTTTATTTTAAGAGGAAGACTTGTAACAGTTAGTGAACACCAGAGGGAAAAGGGAGAACAGCCTTTTAAACAGCTTTTCCCTGCATTGTTAGCCAGACTGCAGGCAGCAAGGCATGGCTTGGAGCATTATAGAAAAGAGCTATGAATGCCCTACAGGTGGTCTGCTCACATAATCTCCCCAATTTAAAACATTTTCCTTTACAGGACAATTGCATTACAAAACTCCCTTCTCTTTTGGTCCTAATTGAACCAAAGAACAACTACAAGATTTTCTTTAAAAACTGAGTGCCCAAAAAAATTTTAAAATCTACTAACTACATTCTAGTCTGTTTTCTAAAATGAGAGCACTCAGAATACCAGGAGTAAAAACTGCATTAGACATTATTCCAGATATTTTTACATCTTCTGCTTATATTCTGTCAAATTAGCAATCATTTAAAAGCAATTGGTTAGGTTGTGTGCTAGCAGTGAAAAGATAGCCCCAGGTCCCTTATTAACCTGCCAATCATGATAAGAGATGGGCAGCTACCCTACTAATGACACAGATATCAGTCATGATTTGTGGGAAAAACCTTGTTTCATTGAGCACTGACTTGATTATCGGTGTCCCTTTCAAAGATCTCCTAACTTAATAGACTCCACTTCTACAGAGCTACCAGGAACATGAAAAGGAGTAATTTAAAATGCTCCTAACTCCTTGATGAGAAAAATAATTTTAACTTCTTAAATGCAAAGGAAATTCCACTGAGAATTATGCATGGTGTACCTATTTATGTCCCAACTGACCAACATCAGAATATTGATGTAACTGTAAGTTTAAAAGGCTGTACTATTTTCCTATATTGCTGGAAACATTTTTTTTCCAAGTTGTTGAAACATTTAAATCAACGTGGCACTTTCTCCTGCTGTCAGGTCTTCCTGCTGGGGAAGCCCCACGTAGCACAATCAGTTCTGCAGATAAAAATCTGAGTTCCTTCCCCTGCAGTGGGTTCTAGCAAGGAAGACAGAGATGATGTACAGTCACAACTCTTCTTTGAGAATTTGTTTAGATAGGTCTCTCTCAGGCTGCTGGTACAGGTTGCTAGCGATGAGATAAAAGCATTTCTAGTAAAAGAAAGAAGTAGCCATATGGCTTAACCTACTCTGGAACGAGCCAAGAGGTGCTACAGGTGAACTTAGTCAGAAAAGGAGTCTCAGAGCCAGCCAGGTAAACAAGACACCTGCTTTGGAAGTGACTGAGTAATAATGCAAAGGTTAAACAGATGAAAATGAGGCAAAATTAAAATCATTAGAAACACAAACCTGGGGAAATTGAGCTAAAGAAGCTAACTCAGAAGTGCAGATTTTTGTAAATCAGCATAAAATTTGTAGATAGGCAAAAACAATCAGAAACACCAACAGCAAGGCATTTAGGTATACAAGAAATAAAAATCCACAGCTACAATGAACTTCACATTATTAGGATGCTCTTTAACAGACTTCGAGGTTAAATTTGCTGTGAAGATCCAAAAAGTATTAGTGAGGTGAGAGAAATGACGTGTTAATTTTCAAGATCTGATGATAAACTGCCTTCTCCATAAATTTGCCAGAGAGCTACTGACAATAGCCCAAGAAGACCCATGGGCCAAGCCCTTGCAGAGCAGGAGTGCCCTCAGCATCCCTGCTGGCATAGGCTCATCCCTGGGCAGGGACAGCACCCACACACGGGCTCCAGAGAGCTAAGGGAAAGCTTTGCTGTCACTGATGTGACCCATAACAGCATTTGGGGGGCTGGATAATGGCGACTGAGAGCCTCCCACAGGAAGGCCAAACTGCTCCGTTCAGGCGAGTGACCAAGTTGGCAGAAAAACATGGTTTGGGATTTTTTTCTTCTCTAATAGGCAAGATACCTTTAGAGAACTTTTTTTTTTTTTTTTCCCCAGGACCTCTCTTTGTTTTACATGTCCCTGCTTCGGAAAGGAAATCTTAGAGATCTTTCTTCTCCTGCAATAACTTTCTTCTCCTNTCTCCTTGTTTTACATGTTCCTGCTTCGGAAAGGAAATCTTAGAGATCTTTCTTCTCCTGCAATAACTTTCTTCTCCTGCAATAACCCTGCAGCCTCCCAGAGGGCTGGCCTAGCTTCTGGTGGACCCTCTAAACAGAGGAAGAGCAGGGCAGGTGTGCTGCAGAGCCTCAGGAGGGACACCACACATTCGCTGGGCCCTGCTGCTCAGTCCCTGGGAGCTAGATGGAAGTGTGCTCCAAGGTCTTCCCTGGGCAGGAGAAGCTTCCCTGAAGCTTGGATAATCAATCATTTGGTTGGGAAGGGGCTTCAAGAAAAAGAGGAATTAGGAAATTCTCATATATTGTAATAGTATGAATGTGGCCAGACTCTCTGGGAAGGCTATGAAGGCTAAGACTGGCACACAAGGAGTTTTTCTCCTTTCTTACACAATATTTAAAGTATTGGGGTGTTCACCCATTAAACAGTTCTTCAAATGTCCTAAAAGCTATCCCAGGTGGGATAGGAAATCTGGAGGCAGGGGTGTCTCTGTGCACAACTACCCACAGCATTTTTCACCTCAGCTGCAGAGCCTGGGCTTTTTCCAGGTTCCCTCAGGAGGACACACCTCTAGACACCTGAAGGTGGCTTGTAGAAGAAATCAGCAACAGTTTTTCACAAGAGGAAGGTGGGAGACAAGTACTGGGAGACAAGACAGAATGCCCAAATTTAAAAAGGAATATCTAGCTGAGAAAGACCTTGGGAGAATCCCAGGTCTACTTTGAAATATGAAAATTCAATACAAGACCACTTCTTGATCCCAGTGACTGTGCTCAACACACTTATGTCACAAGCACTACATGCCTGCACAGGAAGGTAACCTTCTTAACCAATAAAGACATGATATTTTATATGGGGTAGACAGGCCATCTAATGTGAGGGAAGAGAAAATTACCAATAATGTACATTGAAAAACGACAAAAGATGCTCCTGGAGTGAAAACTCACCTGCAGTCAAGATCATGCTGGAGGAAAGCTCAGTGTGGACCAGTCAAACCAGCTTGTGGAATCACAGCCAGTCTCCCAAGTGCCTGTTCCAACCTGCCTGTAGCATGCCCTGCTCCTGCACCCCATTCCAGAGCCACACAGCCTGTGTTTCTCCAGGCACACAATTCCACTCCCACACACCATGGTCAATGCAGCTTCTGGCCCAGAAGGGAAGTGAGTGAGGAGCAAATCTCTCTCCATCACCCATCCTGGCCATGGTCCCTCTCTTTTTGTCCTCTATACCAAAACTGGATGGTATGGAAAAGATAGCACATGTCTCCCTAGAATTAAAGAGGCTGGGCAACAAAAGGCACCCTGAAAACAATAGGATGAGACTAAGGAGATGAAAGAAATCTGAGGATGTCGGTCCAAAGAAGAAACATTAAACAGGGCAGGCTCCCAGCATGTGGTCGTGATGAGTTCTAGGCAGCCTTTCAGAGAACTCAATTAGAAATCTTCAGACAGCTCTGTTTATTTAAGCTTTTATAACTGCCCATCATTACTGTAATCAGGTATATGAATTTCACTAGTTCAGCAGAAAGGATCACACATCATAAATGCTATGGTGGTATGGAAATAACTAGTGTCTGGTATTAAAATGTGGAGCAATAATCTGAGATAACTAAGGATAGTCAAATCACCTCAGACACTAGTACCTAAGGTCAAACGCTGAACCAAGCTTTTTGAAGGCTGAGATAACACTTCTTCACTCCTACAACTCTCTTATCTGTGAATCTCAAAACACTTGACATTCACTTGTGAATTAATTGTCAAATTTCTTCTTGTCAGGCAGAAGTTGCAGTAATACTACCCAGACTCATGAAACTTAAACGCAAGTCTGGGGGAAGAACCTGGATTTCCTGACTCTGCTCTGTGTTCTCAGTACAGCTCCATTTTATGAGCACCTTCTCACACCTGTGCCATCCCCACCAGTGTCCCCTCAGCAGCCCCCAAAGGCCACAGCGTGCCCGGCTTTGCCAGGCGCACACCAAATCTGCCGCGTCAATGCTGCAGGGCTGAGGCCAAACCGCCTTCTACAAGACCGGAGGAAAATTACTCCTTCCTCCCATTCCCCAAGGCAGGCAGGTATGGAAAAGAAGGTTTACAGCAATTTTGGAGTTTCTCCGGGCAGGCGGAGGGGCTGCGGTAGGAGCGGCGGTGCGGGCCCGGCGGGAGCGGGATGCGGGATGCGGGATGCGGGATGCGGGAGGCGGGATGCGGGAGGGGCCGGGGGCCGCAGCGCTCGCCATCCCGCAGTGCCCTCCGCTGGGGACACCGGGAATGCCAGCGCCGGCCCCTTGCACCGCTCCTGCTCCCGCGGGGGTCCCGCTGCCTCCCCTCCCGCAGCCTCCGCTCCCGGCGGGGCGTGGCGGGGCCGCGGCGGGGCCGTGAGGGCGGTGGCGGCCCCCGCTCCCCGCGCTGGCCCTGCGCTCACCTCTGCTGTCACCCTCCGGACAGGCGTCACCGTCGCTGCAACAAGCAGGGTAGAATACAGAACTAAGGTGTTCTCTTTCAAAATCCAGCCGTCCAAGAAAATAGAAATTTAGCCATAATGATGTGGCCACATTCCTGTAGATGCCTGATATATTGTAAAAGAGAAAGCTGGGCTATTTCACATTAACACTATCTGACTTGTTTAATATGTTGCATTAAAAAAATGGTTCTTATCCCATCACTTTTGCCTTATGTGAGACTCGTTAGATGCTTTCAGGCATGCTTTAAATGCATTAGTTGGATGTTCTTTCCTCCAAACTTCTGTCATTGATAATTATATGTGACATTCTTCATAAAGTGCTAGTCTCAAATTATTTTTTTGTACTTGATTTTTTTTTCCAAAAATAGACTTATGACTAGAATGTCCCATTTTCACATCTTCTGAAATTAGAAAGAATAGTTTTCACGCTATGAACAGACTTCATTCAAAATGTGTTTGAGACATGATACCTCCATAATTTCTCAGTGGTGGAAACCTAAATGCTCTCTTTCAATGTAAATCAGAAAACGTAGCCATCTGGCTTATGAAACAAATTACTTGCTTTGGCTTTCTGTCCAGATGTAGGGAGGGAACAGAATTAAATCTGACTTTTAGGAAAGGCAGGGGAATGTTTCCCGTGCAGACCGTGCAGCTTTGGGCTCTGTGTGTTCTGTACATCGCTGCCATCGGGAGCTGCAGCCACTCTGCAGGCAGCTGCACCACTTTCCAAATCTGTGGGGTGGAAAGCATATTTATCATTGTGGGTTTTAAACTGAAGTTACTTTTCTGCAAAACTCTAGGGAAGCAATATTTTGCTATAACAAATTGTAAAATCTCAGTTTTCCAGGATACAGAGCAGGGCATTAGGAACAGCCAGATCAGGAAACCACGGAGACCCACACGGAGCTTCATTGCTGCCATCCTCGAGCTCATTAGCGTACAAGAATTGTGTGTGTTGTTTTTAGCAGCTAAAGAGTTATTTATGGCTTCTATGTTCTCAAGCCAAAGTGAGTGAGGGGTGCAACCAGGGCAAACGCATCAGAGCAATGCAAATCACTGACAAGGCATCATGAATACAAGCTGAGCAGAATTTAAATACAATCCATGAATGAGAGGAAAGATTTGCATGAGGGAAAGAATCATTAGAATCTGATTTAACAAGCAGTACATAAAATGGGCCTTTGCAGCTTAAAATGAAGCAAAGCACATTCACATTATACATTCTTAATGAAAAAAAAAAAAGCAAAATCACAAAAAACCTAATTTATTAGTAGAGCTTGGAATAGAAATGGTTTTCACAGAATACCTTTAGATCCTGATTCAGAAACTTGTGCTTGATTGCCTTCTTGAATAGAAGTGGATCATAAGCATGTAGGGTGGTAAGGACTATTTAAGTGCATGCCAAAGTCCTATTGATTTCAGTGAGATTTTATAAGATACCTAAAGTAAGCATGTGCATAAATGTTTTCCAGAACAAGAGTGCTTTTCTGAATCAGGGTTTAACCCATGAATTTACACAGTGCTTTCAAACATAATTCCTTCTGGGAAAATAGAATAGGCAATAATAATTTTTTTTAATTGTATATTTCTGCATGTCTAAAAAGAAGTTAATGGAAAATTATTCTGGATAGAATTTTCTGTAAGGTCCATAAGCCAATCCGTGGAATTATCTGTGGAAGCTGATAGTAAAAAATGTTCATAGAGCAACTTTTATAAATTGTCTGTTGGTTTCATCCCAACTAAATTTTTGAAGGTTTTGAATATAAGGTGTTACATAGATAATTTCAGTCTCTTGGAAGGACACGGTTAAGTTGTTTTACATTAAGATATTATATTCTGTCTTTGAGAAAAGTAAGAGAATTGCTTTCAAGAAACACCTGCCAGTTTTTGTTTCCCATCAGTGGTCACTAACACTGAGCAGAACAAACTTTTTATATAATGTCTCGTAAAATAAAATATGCCTACCTCTAAATGTCTTGTCTTTTGAAGTTATGGCTGAAGTGGCAGATTCTGATACAACCGCGTTTTTCTGATACTAAGAGATCATCTGTCTCTGTCAACACTGGACAATCTTTTCGTTTCTATAGAAGCATTGCTCCAGCTGTGTATTTACATTTCCTACCATATTCCTCTATAGTACAACACTTCTTTTATGCACTTCTCTCAACTAAGCCTTTAGCAACAACACACACGAGAGTTCAAAGAGCTCAGTGTACGACCATGTGGCCATATTGACTGTATTTGTGAAAGTTAGACTCTAATGTCAATTTTTCTTTTGGCATTTTAGAAGATTTTGCAGTCTTGCAGTGATAGCTTCCAAGATGTCTTTTTGAAATCTATGAGTGGTATAACCAGTGTGATTTTTGTCTTTTGTGCTCTCTTTCTAAATAATTCTACTGTGAAAATGTTTGGCATCATATGATATTCCAAATCAGCAGCAATACTATTCTCCTGACTTAGCTTTCCTTGTCTCTTTTGTTGAATAAAACCTGTATCACATTTGTTGAAAGGTAACATCCTCTATAGTAGTACTTCTCTAGCTGTTATCACTGCTTAAGTATTTCTCAACATTTTCATACTTTTTTTTTTTTTAACTTCTCCCTCAACCCCCCCAATCCCCCTCCACACGCCATGTTTTGGAGAAGGCTGAGGTTCAGCTCAAGACTAAGACATGTAAATACAGGTAGGTATCTCAGTATAGGGGTCTTTTTAAGGTAAGACATTGTGTGAACTCTTATTGTAGGCAATAGAGTGTTAGAAATGTTTCAGTAGGTCGTGGAAGCAGAACCCATTCTCTCAGTTACTCAGACATGGGCTCCACCTGGTCCTGGCAACTCCTATCCAGCTCCCACCTGCCTCTCCAAACGAGCTTGGGTCTCCTGTAATTTTCTGTCATGTCTGAAAGACCCAGGTGAGTACCTCAGCTACCGTCTGGCACCTCTAATAACATGGGATACTTTTGTGGGCAACTTATTGGAGCCCAGATCTGGATTTGACCAGATCTCCTCGGAGAGCAGTGGGGCTGTGGACACCGACCTCACAGCTAAGTGACAAAGTGTAGGTGTCTTAACCTTGAGCTGAACCCTGCCAAGAGATGCTGGTGATCATTTTTATCATCGGTCATATCTCTGTTGCAAGATTTAAGTATTTTCATGGTGGTGGGTTCTTTAATTGCTGCTTCCTCAAGTTTTACATTTTTTGCTGTGTTCTCTCATGTCTTTGTACAAGCTGGCACAATGTATAATTTCGATTGTTCAGTAGGGAGGTTTCTTCTTAGCCACTGCTCTGACGTCTTTGACCCCTTCAAAAGCACTCAGCACATTGTCTGCTAAGGATTTGGAGGGGGGAGTGTTATTCTTGACAAGGCTTATATTGGTATAATAATAATTTATTAAGTATAATCATAATTTATGGACAAGGTGTTATTTCAGTATCGCCTCTTTTGGCAGTCCCCTCACGTGCAATGATATCTATGTGCTTTCTTCTACCTCTTTGTGTATATTAACTTCTGTTTTCTTTACTTTAAGTTTTACTTTGCTGCTGCTCCATTTCCTGAAAAAAATTTTAGAGAGGCTATTCGGTTTTCCGCCTTTTTACAGTTTTCTCCATTTATCCAAATTTTAGGACTGCCTAAAGTACATAACCATGTATCCTTAAATCATGCAAGTTCCATCAGCTCCTCTAGAGAGCAGCAAATATGTTCAAATAAAATAGTAGCACGATTCAAGCTAATGTTTCCTGAAACACAATCTTCGTTCACTCAGCTTGCTAAGTACTGCTAAAGAGCAAAAATCTATGAGGAATGAAGGTCCTATACCCGAACCTGGCATTTTCAGACATTATCTGAGAACTGTTCTAGCCCTGGTATTTAGTGTAGAAGCCTCCTACCCTCTCCAAAAGCCCCACACCACCAATATCTTATGGCAGAGGGGAGAAGGAAGGCAACAGGGGTTCAGCCTGGGCCAGGGACCAGACTTGGATGCCCACCAGATCCGTGGGCTGTAAAGCTTCCATCTTTACACAGCACTGGCAGCCAAGAGGAAGCACTCACTCTCGGAAAAACACCCACAAGTTCTTCATCCTCGTGTCCATCAGTGGGCGTTTGACAGATGGGGCTCTGGTTCCTGGTGTGCACCAACCAGGGCTCAAGGGAACTTGGCGCCCGTCAGTGAGCCACAATTCTCTTATTTTTTAAGAAAAATAGCCAAGGCAAAGTCTTCCTAGCTACAGACCTCTTCAGACTAACGCCACCGTGTGTTGGGACCTAAATGGTACATAAATCTTCGAGAGAAGGACAAAGGTCCCTCTGTTCTTTGAGGCCAGTCTCCAAGCACGACTGACAGCTGCCTGCCCGAGCGCTCGCACAGCGGGCACAGTCCTAACAAGGCAAACTCCTTCTCATGGGAAAACCCATATAACAGAGCTTCCAAAAACACGCTCATCTTCGCAGACCTGTCTCTGCTAAGGTTTTGTGCTAATAAAGATTCTTGGTCTGTACTGACTGACTGAAGCAGCTTTTGCAAAGGTTTTCCTCTCAGTTATAAGCCTGGTCGATGAAGCCAGCCCTGTATCTGCAAAAGGCCCGTGGCTGCAAGCAGAACAGCTTTTCCTCAGTTTCCTGTAACCTACATTACATGTCATCACTGCTACCACCAGTGCTGGTGGCATTCCCTTCCAATTGCCAGGTGCTGAGGTACAAATGGGAACCACCTTCCCCAAAGTCACCACCTGAACTTTGTTAGACACAAGGAACACTGGGAGACAATTCTGGATGGACGGAAAACATCACCAGTGTAAGAGCAGCTGCCAAAGCCACGACCAAGCAAGGGAATCCTTTCTGGAAAATGGAAGTTGGCATCTTCCATTGCCTCAAGGATCCTCAGGTCATCCCAGTGTGCTAGCATAACATGGAGGGGATGGATCAAGTCAGGCAAAGAGGGGAAGAAAGCAAGGAATGCTTTGTATGCAGCTGAAGACCATGTTTTTACATTTTCCCCTTTCCTGTGTCACCCTTCACACCAGGATCTTGCCTCTTCAGCAGCTGCATGGCTTCTGCTGGTGGGCTGGATACAGTCAGATACAGCAATGCAGACAATCTGCTAACCAAGTTCTGCCTCATTTTTGGAGACACCGCCAAAGATCTGGAAAATATGGAAGTGGTGCTGCAGGGTGGATGGTGGAGGCTGTGCCCTGCTGCGTTCTGAGGTGCGTGCTGGCAGCTGGGGCAGCCTGACACAGGGTGCAGCTGGAGCACTGGAAAAACACAGCCTTCTGCACCAGGAGAGCCCAGCTGGCATCAAGGCAGAGCCAATATTAAAGCACTGGCAAAACGGGAAGCAGCTGGCACCTACCAGCACTTCCTCTTTACAAACTAATTCCTGCCAGCACCAACACAGGCACTAACATGGGAATTCCAGGGAGCACTCCACCAAGAGAGCTCAGTGAGATGGAAGGTGAGCTCTTCTGTCAGGTGCTGACTCAGGCACCCATACCGTCATGATATTTTTTTGTATAATCTATTTTTGAGGAAGATCCTGCTGATTCTCCAGTCCAAATAAATTTAGCTATATTTAACTTTGCAGCCACTGGCTTATGCTCCCAATTGTATTAAAGAGTCTCCCTGCCTGGTCTTACCTTTGCAACAGTTTCTCAATGTAACCCTATAGCCTGGGATTAGTTTCAAGTGATGTACTGAGTTCTCACGTATCAACAGAAGTCCTCGGTGTTCAAGGTGTTCAGTCTGCATTGGCAGGGCCTGCAGGCTGCCTGAGGGATGCAGAGGAGAGACATGAAATTGTATTTTGGTGCCCCAGCTGAACTATTCTTATGATATCTGCACATACTCCAAAATCAGGACAGAATTTGTATAGAATCTGGTGTCAGAAGCAGTGTGGGACAATATTTCAGCTGACCTGGTACTCAGGCTCTGGTAGGCTGAATCCCAGGTGCTACACAACACAAATATTACTGATGGATGTCAATGAGCATGTCAACAGAAATAAACAGCCTAAATGCTTTGCTTAAACCTTTGTTTTTAATTTGTAGCAAAACTTCCCAAAAGATAAAATGTGCTGAGCCAACTCGTTTCTGGAAGAGAGCCTTGTAGGAATATTTTAGAAACCTCATGTACAAATAAAGCAAGTGTTTGGATGTTTTAATCAACTCCTTATTTTTTTCTTTATTTTTGTTCCCCCTATAATATTTTAAGGATTTTTGCTGAAGTACAGAGGGCTAACTAAATAGGGAAAGTGAGACTGTTTTTCTAAGGGGTTGACAATATTTCTGTGCAAAAGTCATTGAATATGTTTCTCAGACATGGGTAATTGGAAGAAAATATTTCCTATTTATCTGCACATTTCAAAGCCTATTGCTATAAACTCTGAAAATTAGGATTGATTTATTCTAAATTGAAGTAGCTTTGTGTTTCACATAACTCCAGGCCATGGGGTGGATTGTTACCACGTCTGTCTGTCTATCTATCTATCCATCTTTCTATCTTCATTACAAAAAATATCTGTGTTTGGACTGTTCCTTAATATAGGGTCACCTTGTGAATTTCATAAAGCTTTGTGCTCCGTGGGATCAGTTCTGAGTGACTGATGGGAGACAGAAGTGGGGCTGCAATGCAGATCCTGTGGTTTTCTCATTTAAAGATTAGGTTACATCAAGTCATCAAATTATATGTGAAACTCTGGTGAACCTGTACAAACAGGTATCTGTCAATGCATCACAACTGGTAAACTGTGTTACAGATATTCCTTATTTATGTTTCAGAGAAATGCTTCAGAGAGAGGCTTGCTGAAGAAGAAAAAGCTTGGATTTGTTAGCCAATGCATACGAGTTTTCATCTGCCTACCGTTGAATATCTCCTCTAGACCTCCAAAGATAGCACAGCGCTTTACAGTTTGTGCCAGAAAGAAGGAGCTCACTGCACTGTATATGGTCTGTCAGCAGTAAGAATCACTCACACTGACTCGTAGAGAAATGAGCAGAAGGAGTGGGTGTCTAAGTGGGTGTTTAATTTGTCAGGACTCTGAAATGTGGGACTCTGAAAGCATCTTATCCTGGTTTCTCTTAAAAAAAAAAATACTGCCTATCTTCAGTGCAAGGAAAAGGCAAGACATCACAGGGGAAAATGCAAAATTTGACTCTACTAGGTCAAAAGCTCCTGTTTATTTCCATTATTGTTATTTCTTTGCCAAAAGTAACATCTTCAGTGACAGAAAAGGCTGTGGTGCCTAAAGTCTCATTGGCAAAATAGATGTCACCCACATAGGAAGGCCAGAAATGAAGGAAATTTCTTCTGATTGCTGACCCCAAATCTCCCATCGTTCTTGAGGGCACCACACCTAAACCTCAGTTTCTAAAGACAAGCTCAAAATCTGCCATCATCCTCACTCAATAAATGATTCACCAGTGAAAGCTTTTCAAAGCTAATCCAGTACTCAGCATGCAGTGTTACCTGCAGACACTGAATTAGAGACAGTTCTCTATCTCCTGGCATTTCCATGGTGTGAACAGCACAGGATCATAAAACACTCCTCGGACTTAGCACCATAAATAAATTACAGCCTGGGACATCCTGCCTGTCCAACCAAAGGAAACAGACAATAAACTGGGAGAAATCAAACGCTAGAGAAGCAGATTGTGATTGTAATCCATCTACATGGACACTGGATAATTTTAACACAGAGATAGATTCTGATCTGAGTTCTGCCTTAGTGAACTCATTTTTCAGAACTGGCATTGCTGGGCTTCACAGGCCAAGAGTTCATGCTATGAGTGAGCAGAGACCATCTAATCTGCAGAACATTTTAGCAACTCAATTACAATGTAAGACATTATGTTGTAAAATTAGTTCTCTCTCAGTTGAATATCAGGCTATTAAAAGCAGTTCAAAAGACAGAAGTTAAAGAACAGCCTTTTCAACTACTCTACTCGCCCATTTTTTGAAATGTATTTCTTTATTATCCTTAAACACTACCAGCAGTAACAATTTATCTGTTCTCCATTGTAATAATGTCATTACAATAATATAATGTCCAATTAATATGCTCTTTACGGATTTCTTCTAGAAAGCTAATAATTGAAATAATGATGTATCATGTAAGGGCAGATAATAACTTGAAAGAGTACATTGAGGATGTCTCTACATTGCTAACTTCAGATTTAATACTTATTCTGGGCTGAACTGAGATATTCATGGAGAACAACTGCTGCTGACAGGAAATTATACATTCCCTAGACACCTGTCTACGGTGTCTTTTACAAGGGAAGAGAGAGTCACAGATTTCTGTTATGCTGATGGGAGTAAATCAAAGTGACCCAACCTAGAGAGTGCAAATAGTAGATAAAGTGATTGTAACTGACTGAAACTTGGCTTCTAAACTATTTTGGCTTTTATTTTGGTATTTTAAAATATATTACAAAATGAAAAAAAAAAAAAAACAACAAAAGAAATCGAAAAAAATTGTTTAGAAAAAAATAAAATATATTTTAGTTAGGGGTAAAAAAATTGATTTTTTTTTTCTTTCAATCATGCTCATACTTCAGAATCTTCCAGTGATACTTGATTTTACTGCATAGAAAACATGAAAATTCTGGGTCTCCAGCACCTACTAGATACTTATTTAGCAAGAGAAGTGCTATGATCCAGTTGAGGATACTAAAAAAACAACATTTTTAAGACATTTTATAGTTTTCCAATAAAAATTTTCTTCCTTGTTTGAAAACTATTTTATCACAGATTTTCTGCTCAGTTCCAAATCTTATTTCCAGGGAGCTCAATTCCTTTCTGTATAGTCTCATGATCAGTACCACATGAGACTGGATGAGAAATGTATATATCTTATGTATTGTTCCATAAAGCCACCTCAGGGTGCAAGTGATACCTGCACTGTGAGCACAAGACAAAGCTCCCTGGGGGCAGTTTTAGGAGTATTGTGCTTTCAATCCATCTTTGAAATGCTTTTCTGAAGTAGATGGATTAAGAAATTATTTTAAAACACAGTGGTAAACACAACAAGCACCTTTTGTAACATTTTTCTGAGTATGCAATAAATTCTGGAAGGACTTACAAAACCAATACTCGAGTTTTAAAGACTAAATCTCTGTTTAAACAGCAGAAAATCTTGTTGCTTCCTTGCTTCACATCTATTAGTTCTTTTCCTTACTCTAAGACATCTGGACACGTCTACAGCACCTCCACACAGTGATATTGAATACAAGGAGAAATTAGAGGTCATCCTCTTTGTTTTTTCAAACAGATCTTTTTTGCTCTTTTCTTCTCCTCATTGTGGATGCCTCTCCTAACCATCACTTTTCATTTCTTTGAGTTCTGGAAGTTCACAATAGTTCAAACCTCCTTTGCATTTCTTCCCTTGGTCTTCCCTTACTGGCAAATCCACACAATCTTTGTAATTAATAAATGTGACTTGAAGAAATAGTAGAAGAAGACTCTGAGTCATCCCCCTAGGAGCAGGTTGCTGATGCCAGAGGTTTCTATTCACTCCCCAGGAAAAATCCCATTCCAAATTTTTCTCTTTTAATACAGAGTTCTTATAAACACATTAAGTACTTATTACACTGACTCTGAATTATGTGTCAATGGATCCACAAGTCCCAATATCAGCCAGGTTTGCAGAGGAGCAACACAACCCAAAGGCCACAATCTCACAAGAAGAATCTGCAGACTAAGGAAGACATCCCCTAATTTCACTTTCCATTTCAAACACAAACAGGATCTTTCCGATTTGAAATGAGACTCTTCAGTCATTAAAAAATGTCTAACCTAAGACAAAAAAAAACCCCAAACTGTGTCCAGCCACAATGCATTTATTATTTATCCTACCCTATTTATATCTCACGCTGTGGGATGTATGCAATAGACTGAATCCACATTTGTTCCTTGCATTCCTTCTCACAGCTGAGAAGATGCAATGAATCATAAAAGGTTTCATTGTTGCAATGTTTTGTCGTGGCATGTGTAATCAGCACAGACCCCATTAAAGAGGCTTTGGAGGACGAGAAGTTTAAATATTTAATGTTTTTTCTGCCTATGATAAGTTTAATAATTAATGCTGCTTCTACCCTGGAAATGACAAATCACACAACAAGCATGCATGGTAAAAGAAACAAACAGAGCTAATAGAAGGGGAAACCTTACTAAGGAGGTAGTAATTAAAAAAACCTATAGCCTACCTCAGGATCCCAAAGTATTTTGCTCCCGACTCCAAGAGCAGTTCTGTCTGTCTATTAAGCCACCTAATTTTGGGGGATTGCAGAGGAGAAGGGATAATTGCTAGTCTTGAGCTTACACATGCGAGAAATGATACAGAGAGGTAAGGAGCCTGTCTTGAAGACTTCTGCACCCGTAGAAGACAAAAGGAAGAATATGAAATCTGTTGTCCCTTCATGTCCTGCACATAGGAGCCAGCCCTTGAGTTATTACAGAAACTTGTTACATGGCAGCCCAAGAGCAAGACTAGATCTGTGCTTGGTCTAAACAGCGCCGTAGCTACTCCAGCTCCAAGCAGGATCTACAAATACCAGTTATTGACACCCTCTGAATAATCTGGTTTATGAGACGCTACCACCAGCACATTTCTCTGGGTACATGCTCCTCCACATCCACTCCCACTGATGATCTGCAGGTATGTGCAACCTTCAAGCCCCACTCGCTTGTAGATAAAAGAAAATTCATCTCACACACTGCTGTGCTGCAGTGCTGGACCACGCTTATGCAAATGAAACAGAATGAACACTGAGGGAAAGCAAAAAGCATTACTGTAATAGAATCTGTGATTCACTCAATTTAGATATGTTTTCAAATTATTAGCATTAGAAGTCTGTCAGACAAAGAGGGTGAGCACTTTGATATAGGCATTGCCACTATATGCTTCTTTCAGGGTAGAAACCATTTTCCCTAAACCCAGGTGTGAGACAATCATACTGTGAGAGAAATAGGTATATCTAGAAAGTGACTCATCTTACCTTTAGAGATGCCTAGAACAGGTCAGGTGACTCACTGCCACCTCCTGAAATTGAGCCCACAGTGACTATTCAAGGCAGAGAGGTGACCCCTGTAGATGTGCCAGTGCCCCTTACCCCAGGGCACAGCCAGTGGAGCCAGAGCCTGGGCACGGCTGCTGGAGCCCTCCCTGACACCCTTCTGGCTCACACCTCCTCCTTGGCTCCTGGGCATTCCCTGAGCACAGGACCATGCCCAGCAGCTGATGTGGATGCAGCCACTGTGTTTTGGAGGCTATTGTAGTTCACTGAATGGTTTGGGTTGGAAGGGACCTTAAAGGTCATTTCGTTCCAACCCCCCTGCCATAGGCAGAGACAGTTTCCACTAAACCAGGTTGCTCCAAGCCCCATCCAGCCTGACCTTGAACACCTCCAGGGATGGGGCATCCACAGCTTCTCTGGGCAAACCCTTCCACTGCCTCACCACACTTAGGTAAAATTTTTTTCCTTGTATCTAATCTCAACCTACCCTGCTTCAGTTTGAAGCCATTCCTCCTTGTCCCATCACTACATGCCCTTGTAAAAAGTCCCTCTCTGGCTTTCCTGGAGGCCCCTCTAGGTACTGGAAGTACAACTGCTATAGTTGAATATCTCAGACGTGGTGAGACTGCAGCTGGCATCAGTGTCAGAGAAAGGTCCTGCCCTGGCACTGCTAGCTGGGAGAGGTATCGCCTTCAAGCAGTCAGATCCAGGGGTTTTTACACATTAATACTTTGCTACACAATAAGTATTTTTATTTTTTCCACTGTCTAGGCTTTTTCTTGATTATCCTGTGGGCTTTGAGAATTTAGTATGAGGAGATGAATTAGGGTTCTGACGGTAGACAACATACAACTGTGTTTAAATGCTGTATATTTGCTAAGCTCAACCTTTTGCAATAAAACTAGGTTAGAGTAAACAAGGGTTCACACATACTCCTGGAAAACCAGGTCAGTCACATCAGTGACAGTCCACAGCTTTTTTAATTCATCTACATGCAGAAAAACATAAAGATGTCACATTTTCTTGAGAACATCCCTTAATGTAATATCCTTCAAACTCTTATCCAAAGTTTTTGCTTCTTTTCTAATGGAGGTACACAGCAGTGTAGAGTGTCTCTGCAGCATAACCACAGCCCAGGAATTCAGCTGAAGCTCCCTGAAGCCTCTTCAGTGATGCAATGATCTGCCCTCTCAAGGTCACAGGGTAGCGTTCATTCTGCTTTCTATACCCATTCTGACTTTTTTGACCTCAGGCAGCTAGTGCTGCTATAATTTGATTGTGCATCAGGGCTTTCTAGCTCAGCTGAAGGGTAGAATCCCAAAACCTTGCTCTGAACCACAGAGGAAGAAACTCCAAGGGGAGACTTGACCTGAGGTCTCAAAGCCAGGGCAGTATCTTGAGTGAAGTCTTGCTCAAGTCTGGGTCTCACTTGCCTGCAGGTGGTTCCTTGGTGGTCACTGGCACACAGGGGTTCTTCAGTGCTCTGTTGCTTAACAGCAAGGTCTGATATACAGCACTGATTGCTGCTGCTGCTAAGGTTAGTGCTGGCACTTTGCTGAGGGACACCTTCAGGATGAAGCACAGCCTCTTCTTCCTCTTCAGAGAGGAGTGAGCAGGAGCCCTCACTGGTCTGACAGCTATTTGCTACTGGGCCATCTTCATTTTGAGGTGGAGAAGAGCTACAGTGCTGTACTGGGGGAAGATGTAAAATGCACTCCTTCTCTGTGCAGAGCTTTGCCAGCAGCTTCTTCTTTTGGTTTCTTCCTGTAGTTCTCCGGAGAGCACAGATGAGATCAGCAAGGCCAAGCAGGAAGGACAGACTGCTGACCCCCCAGATGAAAATTGTCATGATGGTTTTCTCAGTGGGCCGGGAGATGTAACAGTCAACAGTGCTTGTGCAAGGTGAGTGGTAGCATGAAAAGCGGTCAGGAACAAAAAATCCAAAAAGAAAATATTGCACAGCTGCAAAGGCAACCTCAAGTAGGGTCCTAATCAAAAGATGAATGGTATATGCCCCTGAAAAATTAAGGACACTTGGGTTGTCTGCACCACAATCTACCCTACTGAAAAGAGCACTTCTACAGAGCCCCTTCACGTCTTTGGGGCTCGATAAACCCTTGTTCCCCTTGCACCCATGCACCAGACAGTGCATTCTTACAATGTACATGGCTGCCTTGTGCAAAACATAAATGCTGAACGCAGCATAAGGCAGCAGGATGGACACGGTCTGAATGAGCCAGAATCTAAAGTGAGAGACAGGAGAAAACAAGTCATAGCAAACGTTGGAGCACCCTGGCTGCAGGGTGTTGCAGACAAAGCGTTCCTGCTCATCTTGGTAGAGGGGGTAGCCTGCCAACACCACCACTGCCATTCGCAGCAGAATTACCAGCATCAGCCAGATCTTTCCTACAGGAGAAGGAAAGGTAAGAAAAAGAGTCAGAGCCCGAGAAGGAAGGCAGGTAATACACTGGTGCTTTCTATACACAAGGTGTTTGAAGAAACAGTCTCCGGTGTTTGAAGAAACAGTTTCCCCTCTTATTAGCTCCTGTTTGGCTTTTTTTTTTTTACTAGAACTGAAAATCCAGCAAAAATGTGTAGCTGACATATTCCATAATCTTTGTCTAGATTCGACAACGTAGGAGTTTAACATACAATAAGCCATGCCAATTGAAACCTAATGAAAACATTGACAAAAAGAGATCAAAGCTGACTAAACAATCCCATTTCACTCACAGTTGTTCCTTGTTGTTGGGTTCCTACCCCTGCACCTGAATTTTGTCCTGTTTCAATGATACAGATCAGATAACACAGTAGGAAACTCATCTAGATAGACAAGATTGCTCCATGACACATTATTTGTTCTTGGTCTTGGCCATGACACTGTACATAAAGGTTACTATGGCCAACAAGATCTCTCCCTTGTGTCTAGAATAGTATTTACTAGAAAATTATTATTTAGTTAGATTTTTTATCATTAGCAAACTTATACAAAATGTTCTACAAATGTACATTTGTGTGTGCACATGTGTACCCCAGACATCTCTCTCTTTTGCTTCTTTGGTTGCCCTCTCTTGGCCATGATTTCAGACCTTCATTCACCTCAGTGAGCAGCTGTTCTCCGCTCAGACTTAAAGTTCTCTTCTGTCAAACCATTCTATAATTCTATGAAAGTCTAAAGCCTTTTCCTGGGCATGATGGGAAGGCTTAAAGATATACCATTCTATTGTCAAAAGTTAAAAATTAATTCTGTACAAATATAGAAAAATTGGACATCTGACGTTAAGTTCACTATTTGAATTTCTCATGTTTCCTTTTGAATCCTGTCATAAGTTCCCTGTATAGTTTTGAAAAAGTAATTTACTCTAATAATCCCCTTAAAGAAAAGAGGAAAAAACCCACCTAAAAATGAAAAGAGGGGAAAAAAAACAAGATAAAGGAATGATAAGGTTGATTCTGTTTTAAAGAATTGTTAAGACACCAATTGTAAACACAGGCAGAGAAACAGCAAGACTCAGTGACTAAAGTGAAGTATATTATACAGAGTAAATGGCTGAGAAATGTACTGAAAAGTTGTTAAAAATGAATGCACATCATATATGCACACAAGGTTTTGTGTGCAATCTGTGAAATAGCACCAATACACACTATAAAGGCTTTTTAAAAATCCAGATCACAAAGCATTTGTCTATAAACTATACAATTATTTATAGGTATTGTCTTGGAGAATTTTCTTCCACATTTCCCATAAAGCTATTTCCCAGCAATTGGTGTGAATTTGAAATATTCAAATATTTCTGCAACATTGTGTGATACATGTTATGGTACTGAACATGCAGTTCAAGTGTCCCCTAAAAACCATTTGTGGCCAGTAGACTGCTCATGGGCTAGAACAGTAAAACTGCACTCTGTAGTGGAAAAAGGTGAAGAATATGTAAGGTTTATGAGACATCATCAGAGAAATTGCTGCTCCTGGCAAGATAATATATTATCTAACCAAAAATAAATTGGGGCCTTTCCATCTTATCTTTAACCACCTGAGCTGTAGTGGTGGTTTTGCTGTGTTTCCAGCTTCCTGTGTTTGCTGGCAGGCTGTACTGTTACTCACTTTTTGACACAGTGTGGGTCAATAGGAAACACCAGCTCTACAGAATCTGTCATCCTTAGCAAGCCATGTTTCATCCTTAGGTAGAAATTTTTTCCCTGCGAGGACCTCAAAGTGTTTGAAACTCATTAGTTAATTAGGCTCAAAATACTACATGCAATTTCACTATCAATTTTTAATTAGAACATGCACAATAGGGAGTGCTGCTCAAGAAAAATCAATGGCTCCTTAGGAAGCAGTTTAGTATGACATACATTTGAGAGATAACCCCTCCATGCATCCCTGTCCCTGAAGACCCAATCTTGATTAAACATACAAGAACAAGCCTCTCCACCAACCCTGCTGGGGCTCAGCTGGATGCTCCCTGCAGAGCACAGCACAAGCTACAGCAACTGCTGCAGGCAGAGAGTCTTTAAATGGCCCTTGGAAGTTTTTCTCTGGCTCACACTTTGCTCAAAGTAGCCCATGAAAGAGGAACAGCATCTAATTTCAATCATAGGGGTAAAAAAATAAACAGTCAACAGTTAGCTGAGGAAAAGACAAAGGTATTTTGCTGTGGTTTGTTTGTTTTTAAAGCAGGTGATTCTTATTTGTTTACAAAAATAAGAAATGAAAAGCAATTATAATTAACCACAATGGTAGTAACCACAAACTTCTTCCTGTAAAAGACAGTGGGTCTTCTGTCCTCTTCTTTAAATTTTTAATTTGTCACTAAAGCTATTGCATACATTCTTCCATTCACTTTATGTGCCTCACTTACTTCTATGTGTTTTTACCATGATTCCTTCTTCCAGCTGACAGGAAGCCCTGTCATCAAGAAGACCCAAATTTGAAAACCTTGCCAGAATATTTTACGCTATGTTCAGGAAAAATCTGTCAGAGAGAGAGAAGTAATCCGTTTAACAAGAAAAGAAATACATAAACCTCTTCTACCACGTATCAAGAAAACAACTTACTGTACAGATCACAAAACCATAGCCTGAAATTAAAGTTGATTATAAGTAGGACTCTTGGGTGGCTTCGGGAAACGAAGCACCAAAAGAAAGAAGAGAACTCTTTTAAAGTACTTACCTACAATAGTCACATTATAATTGAGTGTGACAATCAAAAATCCCAGTGAGTCCCAGTGCTCCATGTTTGAACTGGCTCAAAACGCTTCCAGCTCCAGATGTCCTAACAGTTTTGTCATTTCCAAAGGAGATTAGACCTAGACAGGGAAGAAAAGGGGTTAAAAAAAGGGAGAAAAAATACAAAAGGAAGGAATTTTTGCAAAGGCTCGAACAGAAACCAGGAACTCAGCCACAACAACGTGTTGATAAAGGATTATTTTGATGATTTGAACAGGAATGTTGGTTTTGAATATTGGAATAAATCTTCTTCAGGCTTTAACACGTTGTCTTGCAAATGCTCTAGCTCGTCAGATCCAATTGCTCCTACCTCTGTGTGGATCCTCTGTCCAGGCAGCTGCAAGTGGACAAACAACACCAGGAGTGATCTCTGCCATTGTAGACTATTCTTACCCTCCTGGGGCATACCAGCCTCCCAGCATTGCTGAGATACTTCAGTGGTGAAAGACAGGGAGCGAGGAAAAAATAGCATAGGCCAGGAAATAACAGAGACCTCTCTGTCTCCCCACAAGAATTGCAGATGAATAAGAGAAGGAAAAGGGATAGAAAAGGATGAGCATCCCTGTGTTTGAAAGGCAACTGCAGGTCACTGGATGTTATCCCATTGAAATTTCCCAAAACCACTTGGTTTCTAAATCAAAACCTCCCTGACAGAACACCACGGCCCTGTCAATCACAGCCACACCAAAGTCTCCTCTGTGTGCTGAGCCAGCCAGCAGGCGAGCCTCCCTGCAGGCAAGATGAAAACCAGGGGAAGCTTAAAAAATAAAAATCCTAAGAGTGGGGCTGGTTTTCAAGATGCCACAAGTCATTTACTTTTCATTTATATCAGTCCTTTCTGCTGAAACTGCTTGGTACTTCACTCAAACTGCTTGGGGATCACTCAGAAGATCCGAGGGCTGGTTGACCAGTGTTCTGACACCCAGCAGCTCCTCAGCAGAGGTGGAGGGAGCTCCCCCTTGCAGCAGGATGCCCGTGGGGTCAGAGCTCCCTGACTGCAAGGTGCAGCTGCACAGCGTGTCCTGGACATCGTGTCACTGTGCTGTACCCCAGCAAAAAGCAGGGGTGAAAATAAGACTCTTAGCTATTCATTCCTCACCTCACTGTTCACCCAAGCTACCTTGGGGTAAATAATTTACCACCATTTTCCACCCACTGTTGAATCAGTTTTGGGATGTTGCTCTGTCCTTTTTAATCTGTGCTGTGGCAGGCACAAACATAACGTGAAAACTTAGTCAGGAAAAAGTCACAATCCCTAGAAAAACAGCTGAAGAAGGAGTTTCTGTGTGATATAGCAAGGGAGAAAAGTGATTTCCTGACACCTGTGGGGCACCAATGGCCCAGGCACAGGCTGGGCACTGCAGCCCTGCTCGTGTGCTTCAACCCATGAGTGCTCTGGGGAGCAAGGGGGCTCAGGGGGAGCTGTGTGGAGATACTGCATGACTTAAGGGCACTGCAGCTGGGCTGAGCTTTATGACTGAGCACATCTTACCTGGATAAAAGGTAAAACTAATAGTTTTATAAAGAAAAATATAACTGCACCAAGACTTTTCCCCCAGCTCTCTCTTCGCAATGCCTTGGCAGAACTGAGCATCCTCTATGTAGTAAGCCCCATCGTAAGGAAACCCTAAAAGTGGGGTTTGAAAGGATGGCCCTTAAAAACCCTTTCTCTGTTATCTGTGTAAAAAGATTCTTAATTGCAGTAGTAAATACAGAAATTTTAGTAGTTTCAGAATTGATTTATGTAGAATATTTGCCAAACAGCCATTTATTCTGTTACCAAGTTTTATTTATGGTGTGTGATGATGGTTTTAGCTTCATTTACTTACACACACACACAGGTTTTCTTTTCCTGTTTTTTTTTTTTTTTTTTTTAACCAGATATACGTGTGTGTGAGAAGTATGGGAAGGAAGGAAAGCTGGAGAAAGTCAGTAGAGAAAAGATGCAAACGGCCAGGATATGAATTATTCTGAGCTGTGAAGGTATTCCTGGTTAAAGGCCCTTTGTCAAAAATAAAGTCAGGAATGCCAAGATGGTGGCAGGATATGAATGTTCAGCAGCTGCATCCACACAATAGACTATAAATTGTCTCTGTCAATAATGTCAGTTAAAATATCCTTGCTTGTCGTTGCCGTGAGACCTCTACCCCTGGGTGCAGAGGGATAACAGCTAGGAATTTAAGCCCCCAGACTGTTGCCTGAGGAACTATACCAGGCAACAACATCTGATCCCACAGCATGGATGCACTGAGATAGGATGGCCCATTTTTTTCTAAAAGAAAGCAGGCACCCTCCAGAGTCACAGTGCAGCTTAGTTTAGGTCAGAGAGCTTGAATTATATTTCAGCTTTTTCAGACAACTTTAGCTTTTATTTTAGTTTTTCTAGACAGCTCATATCTCAGTTCAATCCAGTGCTTCTCCTTTCTGTGGTGTGTCCTCCTACCAAGCCTCTGTCATCAGTCCAAGCTTGGGCTCCAGCCTGTGGTGGTTGTCACAAAGTGTTTGGTCTCCACAAAACCATAGGCTTTAGTTTCCTCACCCCTTGGCTCAGCACTACCTTTCAGGCCAGGGTTCCCATCTGAAGATTTTCCACATCATAGCTGAAGCTGTTCACCGTACAATCCCCCTTGTTTATTATTTGCCTTCACCTGTTCCCTGTGTTCCCTGCTGGTCTGTAAAGACTGTAAGGCAGTAGGGAGAGCAGTTCTGCAGACCTGGGTGCAGCAGCAGCAGGAGCCCAGCTCTGCAGTGCCAGCGGCTGCTTTGGCACCACCTCCCACATCAGAGGACGGGCACAGGGTGCACAGCCCCTCCACTCCCCACACAGCCCAGTGCTAGACTCTCCCACACAACTCTTCCCAAGCCAGAAAGCTGTCAAATCTGTCAGCTTGCACTGCATCCTAGTTAAAAAGAGAGGCAGGTAGAAAACACTGACATGGTATTGGGTAAAGCTGAACTTTGAAACCCAGCGGTACCTCATCACATCTGATTTTAGCAAGGGCCCTAAAAGCCACTGGAAAGCTTTCAGAGACAAACAATGAAACATAAGAAGACACAATTAAATCTATTTTAAAGTTCACAACTGCTGTCCACATTTATAACCCCTTACCACAGGTCTAGGGCTTGATCCTGCAAAAATTCACGGATGTGACTCCATCACTGTGAGAGACCCACTGAAACATTTTAAACAACTGAAACTGCATCTCACTGCAGTGTGGACCTGTGCCACATCCCGAGGCTTAGACCTGGCTTACTTCACACGAAGCAAAGACACTTCAGCTAGTCCTTGGCTCAGAATGACATCCAGAGGGAAGGCAGAGTTAGACTGAAGCCACTTCAGGATCAAATCAGTTACCTGAAGGGTGCCACAATCTACATCACACATCAAAAGAACTCCCAAAAAATAAAGTCATTCCCCTGGCATAGCAAATCCCAAACCTATCTGTCCAACCCAGTCAAGACCTACACTAATGACACGTAAGTGCAGTGAAGTGGGAGTTACTAAGGGAGACTGCACCCTGCACAGCATCTGGAAGTGAAGCAATCTCTCTCTACCAGTTTTATTAATGTTAAGGCAAAATGGGTCAGCATTGCAGCTTCCCTAATAGAGAGGGGGATCTGACATTTCAGTCCAGGTTCTTTGGCAGATCATAATTTCAGAAATAAAAAACAGATGCATCTCTAATATTTTAAAGTCTAATTTTAAAATCTACTTAGAATTTTTCTAGCAAAAATTATATATACTAGTGATAAATCTTGCAGTAAATCTAGCTCTTCTGGAGGTGATTTGTATATCGAGGGGGTTGGGGAATGTATTTGGAAGGGACAGTACACATTAAAAGGCAATTTATCTTGATGGCCTTATTTTTAAAATTTGTGAAACACAGCAGAAAGGGGAGAGAAAGAAACAAGCTAGACAAGAACAACGATAGCAAAGTTGTAGGAAAAGCTGTCCAGAACAAATGCCTTGTTTTAGACACATGTGGTACACACACACACATGTATGTAAACACTCCAATGTTCACAGCACACACAGGCAAGGAGCCAGCACAGCATGGAAAGCTCTTTGCTTTACACAGGCACAGGCAGCACTGCACACTCTGCATTCCCTGGGACCTCTGTCCAGCTGCCACTTGGGTGTTGCTGCAGGGAAATACGTTTGAAAGCAGCCTGTGCCCAGAACAGCCACTGGAGCTATTCAGACATGGAGAGGGCAAGGCCATCACAGATCCAGCTTTTGAGCCTACACACACTGAGGTAGGGGAGAAGTGAATGTTTTCCATCATGAACTATTCAGTGGAGAGCTTAAACAATGTGCTCCTACTCCCCACTGCTCAGCTTCTAACCCATCAGTCCCCAGAAGTGGCAGAGTTCAGGGCAAGGAACAGAAACTCTCAACAAATGTGCCTCCCTCTTCCCCACCTCCTCCTGCCTTCCATTCCCAGGGAGGAGCTGCATGCACACATGCTTAAATGTACATAAATGCCCATGCACGTGTGTCTGAAACAGCCCAGAAGGACATGCAGAACAGTGAAGTTCAGCTCATTTTTTAACTGCTCATATTGATTGGACTCGACCTTGCTGACTTCCACACCAGCTTGGTCCTTACACGTAAGACACTTAAGCCTGGTGCCTCAGTGCCTCACATGTGTCGTGTTGTCTCACTGTTCCTCTACTGATTTAGTAAATCTAAAAAAAGACTGTGTTTTATGGCATGTTCTTAGGGATTTAGACCATTCTCCTACATTGTCTCAAGCAGAGCCCCTTATTCTAAATATCTGAATATTCAGAAAGGTCGTATTTCTAAAGGGAACCTGCTTCTAAGAGAATGACAAATGGAAAAAGCAGCTCTTCTTCAGACTTTGGTTCATCAGTTTCACAGCTACTCAACCAAGAATTTTGAACACTTCAAGAGAGATCTGAAGGAAAATTAAGTAATGGAAAATACATTCTCATTCAGGAGTTCATGGTCAATTTCTGCAAAAGCATTTAATTTACTAAGTAGTAAAAGTACAAAGTGATTGGATTTTCATTGGATTTCCGAAAGCACATTATTATCTGCTTAACTCCCACTGAAATAGGTAGCTACATGAGCCCATGACCCTATTACTGAAATTTGTTCTGCTGTAACACAAAAAGGATCTCATATAAGAGAGATTCCGGCTCTTTTTTAAATTTTGCACTTAACATTTGACACTGAGCTTTACACTTAACCTTTCTTCACAGTGCCAGATGCAAGACCGAAGATTTGGGATGTTTAAGGATCCTGTATTTTATGATGAAGCAGGTGATTTCCTGTTTCATTAGTGACCAGCATCTGGCACTAAGGAGTTCTTCCCTCAAGCAGGTCCACACCTAGCAATGGTCAGGCAGGCAAAAAGCATGGTGAGCTGATACCACAGGAATTGTTTAAATAAGAAAAATGCCTCAGGTAATTGGGAAACAGATTTCATAATAAACAGAAGATACCAAGAATATCTTTGGCTCACCATGCTTTAAATGTAATACTTTGTTTCTGAGTATGAATTTGGCTAGAGCTGTGGAGAGCAAACATCCCTGTTTGCAACATGCACAACAAAAGGGGTTACTGTGTTGATTCTGGATTTCAGTAAATAAATCTGTCATCTTAGATTTAGCATACAGGCAGCCACTGTGGATTTAAAATAAGAGTTCTTTACACCTTCTTGTATTTCATGGCTGATCATTTTAAGAAACAAACCTTATACTGTTGTCTCTGTTATTGAACACTGACATTGCTTTTTCTTTCAGCATGGACAGATGCACTGCAACTACGTGGTCATTAAACCAAGCACGGGGCAAAAGGCTAAACTAACACAGAAAGGAAAGAGGGAAGCTGAAAAGAGGAATGGGATTTTTCCCCCTCTAATTTACATACAGCTTAAACTTCAAGAACCACTGCAGGCAGTACTGACTGCGGATTTCTTCTCACATGTGAAGAAATGTCATTTTCAAGTCAAATTCATTCCTATGCAGAAGTCAAAAAGTACGTTCTACTAAATCTCATCTACATCTTGAAAATATAGCTTTAAATAAATAAATGCCGTATCCTGTGCATAATACAATCCCTATCCAGAAGAGTATTTCTGTCTAAAAAGAACGTGTACTTCTATCATACTCTTCCATAATGAGAAATTTTGATCTTGAGCTGTGTTTAATGAACAATGAAGGGAAAAATCTAATATTCCTCATAGTTGCTACTCACAATTTACTAAAGGATTACCAGATTTCTTGTATCGATATCAGGATGTACAACTTATGTATGTACATCTGGCCATTTATAGGACAACATATAATTGAGTTTTTGCACTCACCTTTATGAGATGCACATCACCTTACGGATTTATGAGATTCGTTTTGACCTTAAACTGTGACTTGTTAATAGTCTGTTTATTTAAGTTTATTGTGACCTTGTAAAAAGTAATTTAAACAAAATTCAGAGAGGTCAACTGCCACAACATTAGGAAAAAATACCCCGAATTTTTATTTCAGGATTTGAATTTGCCCTCCGCCCCAAACCTTTGCTTTACATTACAGTCCTACCATGCCAGTTGCCTACAGTTTCCATGGTTTCTGCTTTGTTTTATTCCAAGAGCCATTTTTAATAATCATTGCTAATGAACTCAACACACATTGGGCAGTACACAAGGAATTCCCTTGTTAAACTCCAATAGTACTCAATAGTATTCATATTCTCTTTGTTCTGCCAACCAGGATTTTTTGTTTTAAAGAGAAAAGCATCATAAAATTCAGCTCAATGGTTCAGTCCTTAGTAAAATTAATAGGAGTTCAACACCCAACTCTCATCCCTTCCTTGGAAATTTTTACCACAACCTCAAAATGGTAACACAGATCCTGAAGGATTTATTCTGATGTTTTAGAGAGCAAAGGAAAACAGAGGAATGACCAAGGGTGATTTCCCCATCCCCAGGGCAGGCTGGGAACACACCAGGACTGCTCCCTTCCCCAGAGCAGCTCCCGATGTCGTCCAGCAGCAGGAACTCTCACACGATGGATAAATGCCCTGGCAAACGTCCTACTGGGGCCAAAGCAGAGAGCAGTAAGGTTTTGCTAGGAAGGTTAACCACAGCAGAAATGGGGAAGAGCACCAGTTTAGGTCCTGTTTGTTTTTAAATTATAGTCTGACAGTCTATTTTCCATTAAACAGCAGGGATTACTGATTATGTTCCATTTTCTTACCCATCACTTGCATGGCACTTCAGCCTCTCTGATCGCTGTGCCCAGCACAAACACAGAATAAACCATCTCCCATTTCTACATTTGCTCTCCTTCAGCTTTCTTCCAAAGGTAGTTTCCCTCCAGAACTGAGAAATATCTCCAGCCAACCAAGCTTTGCCTCAGCAAAACCTTTCAGAACACCTGGGTAAAGCGATTTTGTCACTCCAAGATATCAAATCACTTCCACTGAAAATTCTTTCAGTGCCAGTAACAAAAATGAAACTTTATTACTATGGCAAGGCATGAACACAGCACACAAAGACAAAATAGGACCATTAGCTCAATCTTTCTGCCTCCTCTGCATTATGACAGATACTTTGCCACTTCAATCTAATCTACAAAATTGGTACCAATTACTGTGTTCCTGACACTATTAAAAACTGTATTAGTTCTTTTAACTGGCCACAGATATTTATGTATATATTCCTTTGTGACCTGTTGTGAGGAGCCAATTCAGTGTGGAACGTGACACTTGTATTGTGCCTCCTAACTGCTGTTATTATTTCAGTTTCTCCTCTTTTTTCCCCCCATTTTTTACATTTTGCTGCTTTCTCTTTTGGCTGCCTTCACTTCCCTTCCTGGGGAAAAAAATATTTAGGCTATCCAAAAACTCTTAGGAAGCACCTCAAAGAACAGTTGTTTAAGTACATTAACCCACACGATTTGCCAGTGATATTTTCATTTCTGGGGAATGAATCCAATAAACCACCAAATAGAATCATGGTATATGATATACCTGCATTCCTGAATAAACTGTATTCTTTTATGTCCATGACAAAGAAAGTTACATCGTATTTATGTATATATGAGATGATTCACCTTTCTTTCAATGACTACATTCATTTATATGCAAAAATATAGACTTTAGAAGGTCTTAAGTCTTTGAAATTTAGCATGAGTGCTTCTGAACATGCTTAAACTGCATTTCCCCCACAGTACTACTGTGGTTTCTCAAGTAGAAAGAGTCATCAGGTTGAAGTTTTTCACTTTAATGTTACAGCTACTCATATATTGATTAATGGTCCCTTTAGGGGTTTGTGGCAGAATCCCCCAGACCCCTATTTCTGATCTGCAGGAATTCCTGTCCCAGGTTGCAATCCTCAGAGAGGCAACAGCAATTTCCAGTTCAAGTAATGTAGCCCCTACCATTCCTTGCTGCCTTCAGCAATTACATGATTCATCCCTCAGGTTTAGAGGTTTCAACTCTTCTAATGTTGATAAAGTAACCCAAAGTCCCTAAGAGAGCCTCAGGCCATCTCGGTGTCTCAGTTCAGCTCTGCCCCTGCTCTCAGGGCAGGTATTGTTACACAAGTGGAAATGACGAGACTTCCACCTTGCCTGGCCCCTGACTGAATGCACAAACCTCACTAAACACACTGCTAAGTATGTGCAGATAAACCAACGAAACCAGGTCAGGCTGGGAGGGACCCTGAGCAACCTGGTCTAGTGGAAGGTGTCCCTGCCCATGGCAGGGGGGTGGAGTGAGATGATCTTTAAGGTTCCCTTCTCACCCAAACCATTCTATGATGGCTACTAATTATCTGTGTAATCCAGGAGAGGTATTGCTGCTAATGCAAATATCACCTGCTGGAGCAGGGAGGAGGCCCAATTAGGTGTGTTTAAAAATGCCAGGAGCTCTGTCCAGCAGGCAGATCCCGAGACACCGGCACAGCCCGCGGTGACAGGGACAGCACGGGGAGGCCAGGCAAGACACAGAGACTGCTGCATGAGATCCTTGCAGGGAAAAACAGCTGCAAACCTGCGTTTAGTGAGAGATGCACTGGGGCTGCCCAGTCACACAGACCCAATTTCACTTAACTTTGTCCTGTACATACACATTTGATAACACAAACCAGTGCAGACCCACAGAAATCAATCTTTTCTATGCCCAGAGTGGAAGCTCAGGTAAGGACGAGGGTAAGGAACTTGTGGGTTGGGAAAACTGAGTTCCTCACCTATGTCCTCATCCTGGGTGCTGACTCAGCCCAAGGGCACTGTTCCACTGCCCCAAGAGACCCTCTGCCCCCACTCTCCTGTGTCACCCACCATTTTATATTGCATTTCAGCCCGACTTCCCTGAGAATGCACCTCAGGCCTTAAAGGGTTGATGGGGTTGGGGCTTCCTGTTCAAATCCCGAGCCATCCTGCATTCAGGAGAACACAGGGCATTTGGCAACAGATGCTGAAACTGTTCCTAAGGACACTTTATGAAGAAAAGCTGAGGGAGATAGATATTAGAGTCTGCTCTAATTTCTTTCTCTAATTGTTAGAAATCAAAGCTACAGTTTTCTTTTATTCTCTGCATCCCCAATCCTCTGAAACTCTCAGTTTATAATGAAAATATTGGAAATTTGTAACATTTCTTACGAATACTGGAAAATGGTAAAAATTTCATTGTTCATGTAACAGGATGAAGGGGACAGTGAAAATCTGCAATCTTGTATTGCTGGATTTACCTATTCTTACTAAGTCAAATAAAAGCATTCCTCAGAGGAAAAAGAACAGGTTCAAATGACATCTTTTTCTATTAGCAACTGCCATAGAAATTCCTTATCAAATGCAATTAAAACCAAAAATAAATGCTCACATGCATACTTGTATTGAGTTGTCCAGGAAAATTTAGCTCAAGTCTGAAATTATAAAAAAAAATCTGAAATGGAAAAATTAAGGTGCTGATTTGCTATATATTTCAGAGAAAATTTAAAACTGATTGCTTGCCCTGGTTCATTTTTCTAAGAGAAAATTATTTTAGAATAGGTTAAGGGAAAATGTCGCAGCTGGGAATCAGGTATCTGAGCACAGATTTTCAGCTAACACATGGTTAAGCTATTCGCACACTTTAAGGGGCAGAACAACTTTGTTCTGCCACATACCAGCACAACAGAGCAGAACAAGAAAAGCCTTTCTGATGCACCACAGTGACAGGCCACTACAGAAAAGCAACCATTTCATAGTCTAGATTTCTCACAGGTCAGAAACTGAGATTCATGATTAAATGGGGAAGCAGAAGAACCAGGCCAGTCCTTAGCTCGCTGAAGCTCAGTGTCAGGGTGATAGGACCACAATTTCTCTAGATGAAGTCAGCACTGTCACTTTATGCTTTGTAGTATTTATTTCTGTTCACCTGAAGGAACCATTGATCCAAAGCCTTAAATCAGGCAGATCTGGAAGATCACCTTACCTGACAGCATTCAAAATTATCAAGATACGCCCAACTACTTTCCTACGTTACAAGAATCATTCCTCTAGTTTCTCAGAGGACAGACTTAGAATAGGTGCCCTATAAAGCACTGGTAGAGAAGACATTCAGACTGTGGACTCATTCCTATGGCAGAGTTTAAGGCACGTACCTGTTAGCAGTAATAAGTTAAATATTTAACTTTACAAATGCTGGTGGTGATTTACACATTTAAAGCATTCTCACTTTTGTGCAAAGCAACTATGTGAGCTGGAAGATAATTTTCCATCTCTGGTCAAAACTCTGCTAATAGTTCTGCTCTAATGCAGAACTACTGTAAATACAGAGGACTCAGGGTTGGGTTGTTATTACCTGGGTGGGGGGGGGAGGTTGTTCTCTGCAATTCTTCTCACCTTCCCAACCTGTGACTTCAGAAGTGTCACTGACACATACTGAGAGCTGTCACAAGAAGGAGACTCTCCTTACTTAAAGTTCATACTGATGAAGCCCCACAGCCACATCAGGTTACCCCCTGCAGCTTTTGTTCTTTACAGGAACTCTTACTACTTTTTTTATTTTAGATTTTTATGTAAAGTCTACCTTCAAGTACTACTGATTATATTCTAATACTTAACAATGTGTGCTAAGCTTTTGCCTACACAGGATGACCTTTTACTGGAAGGCCACAAAAGGAAAAGGATGTTATTATGTAACTAAGGTGACCACCAATACTTTCCAAACACTGCAATTGTGTATCCACACCGAGATAGTTCTGCCATTCTAAAGCTTGATGCTCAAATTTATTTGTTGTATGTATTTTACATGCTCTTCTGTACCATTTTGCTCAGTACAGCCTGGTCTTCCTGCTCCTTAGATCTACGGCAAAACACTCTGCATATCCTGCCCCATTAATCCCTTAAACACTTTGCCCAAGAAATTTAACACCGTCACACTTCTCAAAGTATCATCAATGCCTTTTGGTATTGATGGCACAGAAGGTACAAATGCATTTTCCCATCTTTATTTCCTGGATTATTTTAAAAAGATACACACTTAATTGTGCCTCATAGCCCTCCTAGCACACCAATCCCCATCTTTTGGCCTCTCCTTTTTCTACAGTAGAATACTTCATTTGCCTGAGATACATGAAAGAGAAGTCTGTGGCCACAGGATGATGTGTATTGTTTAAATATAAGACAGCAAGGGTATTACAGCTGCCAGTTCCCAAGATACTGTTTCCATGGAGAATAATTTATATTAACGTCTAAAATACAGGGGCATGAGAACCCAGAGCTGTAAAGCAAGAAAACCTACAGCTAAGAGAAGAATAAGCTCTATACTTGTGTGCTGTGGAATCTCTTAAATGAAGGTGATGTCCTACTCTAATGCCTGTTTAGAGAAGCCCTCAAGTCAGTAAGTCTTCATCTGCTTTTTGAAGATGCACTTCACTGCCAGTGAATTCAAAGGGTTGGCAGTGCTAATTCCAGAGATGTTCCAGTTTCAAAGTTTTACTGCACTAGTTACCACAGCACTCAAGTCTATGTGTCAGAGATGCAAGGAAAAAAAGTCTGAAACTAAATTAGGTACATGAAGTTAATGATGTAAGTACATTGAGAAATTCTATTTTACAAAATACAATTTTTGACATTTTGTTATTTGCTGCTCTCCATCTGTAGAGACCATTGACATCTCGAACTTTACAAACTTTTTATAGAGATTCTGGACAACTCATAGGGATTTCACCACACCAAGAAGTTTGCTTAGCATATCTTCACCAAACATCTCCAGGTGTAAGAACTGAAAGTCTCTGCTGATAATACTGAAACACATTACACATGGTGTAAAGGGCATGAAAAAACAACTATTTTTTCACACCAAATTGCATCAGGCCAATTATTCTAGGAGCACGAGAAATACAGTCTATTAATACAGTCTATTTGTAGTGCTCTGTTGCCTGCCTTTCTTCAACTTGCCATCCTATTGCTTCTTTCTTTAGTGGGAAGAGCCCAGTGATCCAGGCCAGGCAACAGAAATTAACTCAAGCCTGGCTTTCTTGGCTTTAATCATAGAATCATAGAAAGGTTTGATTTGGAAGGGACCTTAAAGATCATTTAGTTCCAATTCTCCTGCCATGAACACTTCCAGGGATGGGGCATCCACAGCTTCTGTGGGCAGCCCTTCCAGTGCCTCAATGGCCTCAAAGCATTCAGTCCTTTTCAAGCTGTGGTTCTGTGATTCACCAGTTACTTTTTATGGATTCTCACAAGAATTCATCACACAAGGTTCACACACACACACAATGAAACTATCCTTTCCAGCATCATAATCGATGTCTGCTATCACTACTGTTTTGCTTATGAGCAGCAGCTTTTCTTCTAAATCTTGTTTCCCTTTTTAAAGTATTTTCTCTGAACAGTGGTCGCTCCGTATCTTCCATCATTACCTTCAGTTCAGGCAGCTCAGTCTCACCAGTTCTGTGGTTTCCTTGAGATGGAGTTCAGTTGAAGAGAAGACAGACAAAAACAGCAGAAAGACTTACTGCACTTTGATACATTTCCACGTACATCTAGGTGCATTCACACCTAGTGATTTATAGTTGTGTTTATAGTTGAGCGTTTTTCTCAGAACCCATCAGAGACACTAAGTGGGAACTTCACTGCAGAGTAGGCAAATGTTGTCAACAACTGCCAGTTCAAGTAAAAAAATTCTGATTACAGAAAAATGTGTTTTACACAGAAGTGAGGAAAGTGCTAAAAGCTAGGCTGAGTGAAGTCCACATGAAGACCAAGAAGAAGCAGAGAGCAAGGTGAGTCTGCAGTGGATGTGCAGCAATTCAGTTAGGAGTTTAAACATGTCACTGGAAAGCGAAATGCTCATTACCAACTAAGGACAGTTATAAATAATTTGTTGCTTCAGGTGTTTAGATTTTGGGGTTTTTTTCTGCTCTTTCAGTTCCTCTATCCCCTCCCACATACTGCTATTTTTATATATAGCCAACACTAACAGATGTCATTTTGTCATCTCCCACCATCACCCTATTCCAATGAGGTTTTTGTTATTTCTAATCTTTATATTACAGCTAAGGTTTCTGGGATTAGGGGAGCTGGAGAGAAAGGTGTTAAAACACAAACTCTCAGTTCAGACTACATAAAAGTAAACAGTAATTACACAACATACACTAATTTCTGAAAGAAAAAACCCTAACTAAACAAAACCATTACCATGCTATAGGATGGGACTTAGTATGTTTTTAGCAATAAAATATGTGTATCATTTGAAGAACCGACTTGGTTTGTGGAAGGTGGAAACAGGTGATTTGACTGTTTTGTTTTTGCACTTTATCCCATGACTCCAGTGCTCTCAGTCCCACATGACAGTGTCTGTTAGAAACATATATATGTCACAAACAATGAAACAAATCACATATAAACAGGTCTGCAGGTGGAAAGAGGAATTAGGGAAACAACCCTGGGCTGCATATGGATGCACGATTAAAACCCTTACAAGATGCCTTTTTCAAATATTGGTCCAATTATCAACACATAAATGACCAAACAAGTGGCCCACTGGCTCAACATATAAAAATAATTCATTAAGACAATGATGCTTGAAGGGACAGGTTTATTTTATCTCCTACACCTTTTCATTTCTGAGCCGGTGACCAAAGCAATAATGAAAACCTTAATCCAGAAAACATTTACAGCAAAACACAATGTATTTGTGCTGTTAATTAAAATGCTATATGGTTCTCCTCCCTTCTTACATCTCCGGTGATTCTCTAACTTTGCAATGGTATTTTCCATACAGTAATGAAAAAACTACACTAAACACAACATAATCCTAAATAATAATTCATTTTTAATTACCTGGTATAGAATACCTTGCAAACAAAAGACACTTTTCAGATTTACTGACAGGTACTGTATTTTTTGGCAACCCTGGAACAAACCAGAAGAAAAAGCAAAGAATTATTCTATAACCATGAGGGAAAGAAACATCTGTCTAAACATAGAGGATTCATATGGTAAAACTAAAGGAAAAAAATCCACACTTACAGCAGATTTTTTTTTAATTCTTAGTGCAAGAAACATAACCAAGTTAATCACAGAATCAGTACTAATTAAGAATATGGAAAATTCTCCTATACAGAGGTAGAGTCCAGTGCACAAGGCTAAAACGATATTCAATAGTCTAAACAAGACTGAGCCAGGTTTTACGGAATCCACTTTTTAAAGTATCAGACTGTATGTACATACATACAATAAATAGACTATACAATCTTTAAAGTAGTTTAATAAACTTCACAAAAATTATAGTAGATGCATTGATATCTTTACATAATCCAAAGTTCTTATCTCTATCACCCAGAAATGGATAAAACCAATATTCCTGATATCAAGTTAAATGGAAAATAGTTTAGCAAAGTGTTGATAAATCAAAATATTTTACATATTTTAAAGCCTAAATTTATGCTTATAAAGGATGAATTTCAAATGCTCTGAAAATGTTCTTTTTGATGCTATCTGTAAAGAGGTTTCAAATGCTGTAATTTGTTATAAACACTTGCCTTACATTCCATGTTCAAGGGAAAAATGGACTTGGATACTCACAGTTCTGATGCATTGGCACAACAAGAAGTGATGAGAATTAGGTTATTTTAAAGGCCCAAAGGACATCAGGAGAATTTATGGACAAAGCCTTCATGTCTCAAACTAAACTTTTTCACACTGGAAAGTTAAGAGGAAACTGTTTGGTTTCACTACTTCAATCCTGCGGGTGCCTCCCCGCTCTGGGGGTCAGGTGTGCATCCCTGGGCCCCCAAGTTTGCTACAAGCCCATAGGGCTTAACACAACAAACACGGAATCTCTGTGGGTTACAACAGTAGTGCACAAATCAGGGATGTCTGCTGCCATTCCCTTCAGTGATAGTCGCAAGGACAGCATTTCAGGGAACTGAGAGCTTTCAGCTGGATCCTTCTAAACTGTGCAAAAAAAAAAAAAAAAAACAAACTGGGGGGAAAAAAATCATTCTGCAGTGTTATGAAGCAAATACGCTTATACTGACAAGTTATTTTGTATAAAAGGTTCTTACAACTGCCAAGGGAGCAACAGCCACAGTAAGAGGGAAATAATAATAACAACAGTGGAGTTTAATAATCCGAGTTGGAAATTATATTCACAGTTCGGTTACTTTTAATTTCTAGAAGCACCTACACTGAAAAACATGAGGGTTTGTATTTTAGCTTCCAAATTAAATCTCCTTGTGACAGATACCTTGTTAAGATTTCCGTTCTGCTCTTCTATAGGCCTTCTCATTGGAACTTTTTTTTTTATTATTTTTTATTTTATACAAACAGACTCACTTTGATTTAAAGTAAATATATAAAAATTGAGAATATTGCTTGCAACAATGGACCTGGAGGTGAAGGAATGAACTTGTCAGGCCATACAAAAAAAAAAATCCCTCAAAATGAATGAATTCTGCTAAACTTCTAACGCTATGAAAATCTGCAAAAAGGATCACAAGATCTGTTGCAAATTTCAGAGATTTGGCCCAAGTCTTATCATCATCATCTCAAGACTTTAACAACTGTATCTTTATATTACGGAAAAATAAATGATTCCAAGAACTCAGGAAGGCACACGCACCCAAGTATACTATAAATAAAACACATCATGAAATTACGAAGATCTTCTGATCCCTGTACACACTTTTGGTTCAGCACTATGGTCAAGTTCTCTCTTTCAAAATACAATAAAAGGCATACAAGAAATGTAACATATGCATAATAATTAAGAAGAATAATGCTAATAGGACAGGTTACAGAGAAAAGTGCAGTGAAAAAACTCAACTCTATTTATTCAGGGGCTTGTGCTACTGTAAATACAGACTTTGTATTTCCTGCTGTGCAAGGGGAAGAATTTATCCTGGGAAGCAGCAATGAGGAATGCAAAAAACAACAACAACAAAAAAGATATTAAGAGAAACCTTTAAGATGGAACTCTCCCAACGTCATTCCTCTAGTGCACAGTCATCTGACTACATGGTTTTTTTCATGCTGCCATTTCCCTTCATGAGTACAGTATAACAGAAAATGGCACAGTTCTTAAATATTTTTCTGCCTCTACTTCATTTTTTTGTTTCTTCTTCCAAGCACCTGATTTGCTGTTTCCTCATAAAAAGTGTAAAGCTGTTAGTGGAAGCGAGAAAATAATTGTTGCTGATCTTCTCTCCTGAACACCGATTTCTCCATTTCTCCTTCCATTAGGTATTTTACTCGTGTGCTACACAATAGGGAGGCACTGTAAAGGCAGCTTGACAGATTTAAAAATAAAAAAATCAAAAGTCTTTTTTTCTTTATCCCCCGTCCCCAGCCCACTCTGAAAAAAATGGATGGATGAAACAGTAGGTCCGTAGGAATATTCCAGTCTCCTCTGTTAGGAGATAATTGCAGGGGACCATCTAACCACAGTCAGATTGTCAGCACTGACCGACCGTTTCTTTGCAGCTTTCCTGAAGTCCTTGTATTTATCTTCACACAGGCGAGAAATGGCCTGCAAGAGAAAAGATGAAAAAACCCTCAATTGCATTGCCCACGGCTGTACGGGTAAAGCAAGACTAAATGCACATTTCTACACACACTGGAATTACAAAAAGTCACTTCATTAAGCAAAACACATGAAGACATTCTCCTCAAATCCTAGTTTTCATTTGATTAGTCTAGGAAGGAAGACTTGCACTGCCCCACATGGCAGCTTCAGAAGGACTCAGCATATTCCAATCCTTTTCATTGCAGGTGAACCATCACAAATCTCACTGAGGGAGCTGACAATGCTTATCCATTTCTACAAGGTAACTGATGTATCATACTTCATAGGTAGAAGATTGTGGAAAACTTAATAAAACAACTACAGAAACTGTAAGTGTATCTAGAGAATTTAAAAAGAGGGTGGCTCCTAATTTTTTAATTTCCTAAGAAGTCTTGTAGTAATTATATTTTTCACTACTAAAAAATGGTCTTGCAGAACACTCGCCCTGCTTTGCCTCCTGAGCTGATGTTAACTCACCTTTCAGAAGCTGGTGATGATTTTTGTGTGACCAGGCTACCTTATATACTGCCAGAGGGAAATGTAACTCATATTCAGAATAATTTAATTCACATTACAAATACATAGTTATTTTTACACCTTTAAAGAGAGAGACAAACATAATTCAAATGTCAACTCCTTTTATGCTGCACTGGAGTTAATGTTTGATGTTTCTTCTACTGTTTTTAGCAAAGTTTAAAAATAGTATTTATTATGGACCTCACATGCATGAATATACTGTTCCCTAAAATAGCCTGTCTTATTAGAGTTCATATGGCTGGGACAGGCTGTGGTTGGCATCAGCAGAAATGTTAACTCTGGCAATCAAACTGCAGAACTGCAGAGAAAGCTCACTGCAAGGAGTACTCAAGGTCAAATTAAAAAATAGGACAAACTAAAGCAGCATTTTTTATTTACTCAGGAATGCTTTCAAGTTGTACCTTAAGATAAAATGTTTAAGAAAAAGTACTGTACAAACAAAACCAGTAGAAGTGTTTGATTACAACACAAGGCATTACAAATAATTAAACAGCCTGACTCCATGGATCATCATTTTCTCTCTTGCTCTTTACTTCTCTAGCACAGCAAGTTATAGCAGTGAAGAGTCCTTTAATTTGAATAGTCCTGCCAAGAGCAGAGGCAGGTATGGCAGAAGCACACAGCTCATATATCAGGGAGCAAGTTCACCTAATGCTCTGGTCAAGCCAGCCACAAAACATCATTAAATTAGAAAACAAAACAAAACAACCCAAACCCCAAAACAACATAAAACCTACCACCACCAAGAGACCAGTTGCTACTTTTCAGTTGACAACTGCATTTCCTTTTGTTAAGACTACTCTTGAACACAGTTTTCCTTCATGGTGCACATGAAGAAGAACAACAGAATAAAATAATACAACTATTCATATTGCTTTTTAGACCGTAACTTCACCCATTTTAAACTGCTTAATAACATTTTATTTAATTTAACCAGGAACTTGATGGACTAAGAGAGTTTATGCAATTCAATTGGATTTAAAATTCAATAGGTTAAAAATGTTTACCCATGAAATAATGTGCCAAGGCATTACATGACAAAGGGGTCTACTGAGGTGGAGCTCAGCTTCTTTCAGCTGCCAAATCCACTATTACCTTAGGCACCAAACAGTCAGAAAAGGTAATCACTTCAGAATTGCCTGTGTGACACAGGAAAATTTCTGTTCTGGCACTTGGTCAGACAAAATGAAATGTTGCTTGGAAGTGGCACTTAATATTTGGCATCTCTAGGCTATGCTGATAAATCATATGGATAAGAAACACACTGGCATTTAAAGCAGTTCTGTGACTAAAGATGCCTCTTCATTTGCAAGTTACAAAATCAACGTTCAGAGCCTACTTGGCAAGGTAGTTAGTCAACTTCAGCATAACATATGGGGAAACAAGACAAAGCAGAAAATTGTAAATATTTATTATTGTCCTTCAGTTAAAATAAATCAAAATAGCTATAAACACCTTTCTATCATCTGATAATTCTGTTGCTTTCATTGCTAGAAAAAGAAACCAATTTTTGACAGTTTCAAGGGATCATTTCTCACATCAAATCAAAACATTCTTAAAAACCAGCAACACTAATCCATCATGTGAAATTTTGTTGGACTTGGCTGTAATGTACGTAATCAGCTAGAATGCATACACATATATATTCTTCCATTATATCCATGCATACAGAACTAAAGTCAGTTCCTCTGCTGAGTTATACAACTCTTCATATAACTGATTTCATCACTGGAGAAGGGGACAAGTAAGGAGAAATGAGGTTGGGGAATGTCAGTAGTAGTACTAGTAGTAGTAGAAGTAGTAGTACAAATTTTGGCTGCAGGCACATTTGTGAAGGGCAGGAAAGCAGCAGGGCTGGCTATGGGCTCACTACCAGGAATGCACAAAGGCACACAACTGTGAGTGCTGCACACCCTCCAAAAATTGACAAACCAGAGGAAACTTAGCAGGGACAAACAGCACTAAGTGTGGAAGAGCTGTCTATGAGGAAACTGTAATGTGATGATGGTGGTTGTCCTTAATCTACAAAGCATGAAAAAAGCACAATTGGTTACTCCTAAAACCAAAAAAGGCAAGTTTTACTCTGTTTTGCTCTCCCTTTTTTTCCTGGCTTTGAGGGTTCTGAACATACAAAACATACAGAACTGCAATCAAGTCATTGCAACACTGGGAAGCTGAAGAGATATAAAGACACTTCTCTGCTTGTAACTTAGGTATTTTTCCCCTCTTTTTTGTGTGTTTATCTATGGGACTATCTCTTCAGGGTCAAGAAAACAGCACATATTTCAGAGGGTTTGAACTATGTGCTCAAGTACCATCCTAACAATAAAGATCTCAGACAACATACGGTCAGTTAAATCAGGAGTGCACTAATGAATGCTCTTAAAAAATTTAACTTTGAAACAAGCACAGTGCTAAAATCATAAGCAGCAATAGGACAGACACGTTTTGTGTACTTAACCCCAAGAGGAGAATCTGACTCATATTTAGCTCAGTATATGGGAGAATAACCAGGTGCAAGAATAGGAAATTACGAAATAGTGGATATTAAGGCTGGACACCCAACAACCTTCTTGGCAGAAAAAATTCTCCCATATTAGAAAACAGTTCTCAGGAAAAGCAGAGGAAGCCTTGACATTTGACATAATTAAAAGGAAGAACAAAACACACTATAACATATGCTGGTTGGAACAAACAGCATTGGCAGGTGGACAGACTGGATGATCTAATGAAAGCTTATTTGCCATTTTTAACTTGCCTGATTCCATAGAACAGGAAAAAAAAACAAGATGGATTATAAAAATGGTTTCTGGCTACTAGGTGGACTGATGGACACTTTAGTCCACAGACAACTAAAAGGTAAAAAAAATTACTTTCATTTCGTTATTTAAAAGACAAAGCTGCTTCTTAAGTGTCAGTTGTGAGAACATGAAATAAGAGAAAACATCCACTGCAGATGCTTGAGAAAGCGATGTCATTTTTAACAAGTACTGCAGTCTCTTGTAACACCTCTAAGCTGATGGATCTTGTCCAGCATTTCCTTTTGCTGAGGTACATTTCTTACTAGCCTTGTCCTTGGTCTTTTCGAGGTGGGTTTTTTTCATCATCATGGGTATGTCAACCTCATGATGTTTGCAGAAATTGCAATGCAGACTCTGCCATGTCAGATCTAATGCTCCTGCTTTTTATTAAAAAAAAAAAAACTTTAAAATGCAAAAGTAGCAAAAATGTCTTATAATATAGCCATTTCTCTAAGCAACACGTTTTGTGATCTCAAATGCCAGCAAGCTGCTTTCATGTTAGGACTGAGCAAGGTCTTTTTAGTTTATCACACAAGGTAAATCCTTCCACTGCACGAATACATTTGCTGGGAGGCTGTTGTCTTTCATCACAGACTGCAGCTTTTCTTTCAGTATCAAAAATATCACAGCCTGTGTGGTACTACATCTACTCCACTTGACAATCCAGGCAACTGTTTTAAAAACAGAGAACTGGTCTGAATAGCACACGAGAGACTAGAGAAGTGCTGCAAATGCATTTTGATAACTCTTGGCAAGCTAAATGCTGAACTGTACTCAGGGAACTGGGCTATAAATTATGCTGTCAAGTAGTTTCAAGGGCACACTAATGACAACCACGTACTGCCAGGGAACAAGGCAGTTCCCTTCCTTCTGGCCACAGAATATAGAGGCAAGGAGGTGGCAGACCAAGCTGGTTTCACAGCAGACACTCCTCCTCTACCCTGAAGACATCCTCTGGCTAGCAGGGTTATTTACAGCCAACTTCTGCTGTGCAATGCAAGCTCAATGCATGCTCAATGAGGAAATTTTTAATAATACAGATTTATTGAAAGAATATTCCATTAGTTCTTTTTAAATATGCCTTTTCTTTAGCTAGTACAGAAAAATTACTGGTATTCATGTTTACATTCATTTCCTATTTTCCTTTTCTTCTAAGGTTTTAGGAGCTATCATTGTTACCTTCATTTGTAACCTTCAGTTATACATTGTGTGTGATATAGACTGACAGTTTCAAGAAACTGTGGGCTAAATCGAAAAGTAATTCATTTGATTTTGATATATGTAATAGCACTTACTATCAAGACTCCCGTAACTCAGTAAAGCACCTCCTTTCAAGCAAGATTACAATCCAAATGATTTTTTTTCAATATTCTCTTTAATAGAAACAAAATCTTATGCAAATTTAGATCACAGTCCATTCTCACACAGAGAATGGCATTCTTATTGGAGCTATCTGTGAAATTTAGAAAGAATATTTAGAAAGAATGGGAAATACAACTTAAGTAAAATTTGCTTTGATTTTTTCTCCACCACTTTCAATTCCCATTAGACTCACAAACAAGTCAATTAACCTTCCCACGCACCATTTCCCCCTGCAAAAACGTGCATAGAACTGCCTGCCTTTTCTACAGGAGCACTAGGAATTTCAGAACATGCAAAGCTCAGTCTAACCCACAGGCAAACAACATCCAGTGCAAAGATGTTATGTAATTAAAGATGTGCGCTGTTAAAAGCAGCCAGAATCTAATGAAAAATTTTAAAATTAGTAACAAAATGCACACCCAGTGCAATAATGCCCATATTTGAAAAACGTATCAGAAAAATCAGGTAAAATATATTGCAGTCTTGCAAAGGGCCCACAGTTAGCTGATAATTTAAATTACTCCTGTGGCTGTGGTATTCACAGTGCCCAGCATTTCACAGGTCCAGACCATCCAACAGTGCTTCTGGCATATGGTATATCCACATCTCATAAGCATTCATGACTTACTCACTGAAGGCTTGTGCTCACTTCTGCTTTCCCTTTACTGAGAAAGACACCATGGGAGATAACAGACTTGTATTCACATGAAGTTGAGCTCTTGCAGATAACAAGAACATGGAATAGCTATTTGCAGCAACACTTGTTAATATGCTGTCATTTAAGGTGGATAATTGGTTTTAAGAAACCAAATGAACAAACAACACTAGACTGTGAATAGAATCATTATAAAACTTGTGGGTACTTTCACAAGGCCAAAACAAACAACTGCCAACTGCAAAAGAAATGTAAAGCAAGGTAAAGTATGAAGCAAAACTATCTCCACAGCTGTGAATACTCAAAGCACAAACAAAACCATTATGAAAATCAGGCTCATGATGTTCTAATATCTCATGGGGTTATCTGGGAAGAGATGGGAGAAGGGAGAAACAATGCAGAAATTCCTAATGCCCCTATATATTTAACACTGAGCAATGTAAAAAAGAGTCTTACCTCAAGTTTATATGCCCTGTCCCTGCTGAGGGGCTCCAAGGGAAAACTCAGGTTATTCGCTTCTGCCAGGGAACGCAAATCAAAATAATACTTGGCATAAACACTGGAGGGAACATTAATATTGAACTGCAACAGCTCAAGAAACTGGCGTTCTAGCTCATTCCTGTAGGAAGAAGATAAACATGGAAACATATTTCAGACCGTGCATTCTGAATGTAATTTTACTTTAAATTGCAAATGGTATAAACCAAGTTTAGTTTTTATTCTTGCCAGATGCAATTATCCCAGCCTAAGGTTTGACCTTCTCTACCAAGTTCTGTAAGTGTACTCACAGCAATGAGGAATATGACAGATGCTGCACCTTGCAGCTGCTACTGCAATGCCAATCAAATCCAGACAAAAAGTTTTGCTAGTGGAAGGGTACCTTTATCAGTTTAGCTAATACAATTTTGGAAAGAAAACCTAGCAGGGAAAAAAAATTCTTGTAGTTTCTGCTTTACCTCCACTAGGTGGGTCTGCACACACAGCTATGCCACAACAGCACACATACACCCCTGCCCTAAATTTGTCAGGCATCTCACATAAACACTGCAAATTACTCTAACACATAAATTACTGGAGAACTTATTTACTCCCTGCAGCTCTTCATAATCAATCATTTAGAATTAGTCATGGGAAATCTGAATTTTTCATCTACTCTCTTATCCTTATGCACAGAATAAAGCAATTGTTCCCTTAGACATGCAACAAAATTCACAGTGGTGATCAGTTGTTTTCCAGCACCTAAACCAAACATGTTTGTCAAAATACCTGATAGGAGCAGAGGTCCTGTTTGAGCTCCCACCCTGTAAAACTTTGGTATACAAATACATTATTACCCACACCAATACATTTTAAAAGTATGTTGAGAAATAAGCCAACCAACAAAATTAAGGACTGGAAATTTTCGTAAATTGCATAGTAACTGGATATCCTACTTAACACTTATGCGGGGACACATGATACATTCAAAACAGTGATTTCAAGATACGAGAAATAAAAAAAATAAACGGGTGGTGAAAGCTGTCAATGTTTCCTGAAGAGCCCAGTGACAGCACTGCTGTGCTACCAGTGGGCATTGACTGACAAGTATATTGTCTTTAAGTCACATTTTGACTGCTGTGTTAGTGTGCAAGGAATATGAAATAGAAGTTGTACAGTTGGCAATAGAAGAGGAAGGATCTGAAGATAAAAAGTACTGGTACAGTAGTTTTTCAACACTGAACTATTTTTCTCCTCACTCTTTATCCTTAAATAATTCTTACATCATAATCATTGTCCTTTCTTATCCTCACTCTCTCTGTGCCAAAATTCTATGTTTACATAATGATAAATATTAATTAACACTAAAAGACTGACTAAAAGCTGGATAAGGGGTCTTTGGCTTGAATTCACATTGTTCAAGACTCCAACTTAAAAAATCCGAATACAAAAGTTACATCTTACGATGTCTATCAACAGAAACAGAACGTTACCTTTACATGTCCTTTTATACTGCCAAGATTGTACGTTCTGCAAGCTAAGCCTAAAGTTCTATGTTAATTGATAATATAAAGCCTATTTTACTGGCAGAAGACATTGGCTGTACCCCTCTTGAAGAGCACCCTCAAAATTCTCAAATACACAGCCTCAGATTCTTACTATCCCCTACCTCCAAAATCTGAAAGCTGGATCAGCACATTAGCTACAGATCAGAAAGAACAAAAATATACAAGTATTTCTTACTGAGCTTATGTACTTTAACTAACCACCATACCCTTCTTACCCCATACATCTCCCTCAGACTGTTTTAGCATGTGCTTTCCTGGGCCACTCCTCGGAAATTCAGTGTAATGTCTCATACATGACTACAGGTACTCACTGCGCTTCAGTCCCCCCAAGTTCTCTGCTCGCTTTTAGGCACAGTTCACTGCACTGATGCTGACTTACAAAACCCTGAAAGGTCTGCTTGACGTTTTGCAAGATATACTTATGCTGAATGATTCATGCCAACTGAAGATTTTGACCTAGAGCTCTTCTTCTGCCTTACTAATACAATGGAAGGCCCTGTCTTGCTTAGAGCCAGACAGCTCAAAATCATCATACTGTACTGTCCCAGCTACCTGAAAAATAAGAAAGAAAAAAAAATGCACCACATTGCAGATAGGAGGAAAACAAAATATGGAAAAAATGACAGCAGGAATATAAGCATCAGAATCTTTGCTGGGGGATTCACATGGAGCCCTAAACACGAAGTCCATGAACTAGATCACCAAGTACATATAGAGAGCTCAGGCTCCCCAAGGGCTTCTGGGTTTGCACTTTGTGAGAACTCTAAAATCTTTTAAGGACAGGGTGAGAAGCTAAAAACCTTGAGGACAAGGACTCATCACAGTTTGGCTTAGGGAATGTGCAGTGCAGAAAGGGGACGATGTTAGCACGGGTCTGCCATGTGAGTATTGGTGTTATATAGCTCAAGTGCAACTTCTAACAGTAGCACCACCACATGTGTTTGTCAGAAACAATAACCTCTTTTTTTTGTTTCCTTTCACACCGCCTTCAAGAAAAGCCCTGAGAATTAGCAGTTTCAAACCTCACATTTATAACCATTCCTGATTAATACTGTCATATGGCAGTCAAACCTGTGACTCTGCTTCAAGCTGTTCAGCACTTCAACTCATATCCCAGCTTCAGGAATGCTTTAAAAGCACCCAGATTTGCCTTGGAGAAGTGAATGGAGGGAGACCCTTACTGCTACTGAATACTCAAAAAGCATGAGAAAAGGATCAAGGGAAAAAGTAACTTTGCAAAATCACTTAGATTCTGCTCAAACAGTTAAGGAAGCGTTGGCAAATTATTCTGCATGGAATTGCAGAATATTGCAATTAGAAATATGCACATATTGCACGTAGAAATACGAAGGGCCCAATTTTGGTTCTTGTCCATCTTATCTCCCTCTTTTATTTTGGAAACCTCATTCTGTCTGGATTTTTAACATCTTGAAAACTAATTCACCAGGATACTGGGGGGAAAAGCCTCAAAACCCCAAAGCATCAATTTTAAATAATGGCAATAAATAACTGGATGATCATCTAATGGTCATTAAGATGATTTCCTTTCCTGCCTTACATGTCCATCTACGTCTGTATGGAGAATTAGCATGACAGTAAATGATGCTGAAGTGAATACATGCAGCCTCATTGGATGTGAGGATATTTGTCAAACCATACATTTAAATATTCTGTAGATCTGTTTTCATTACTGTGCATGAATATCCAGTGGTAAAATACACTACAACCAGAAAACAAAAATAATTCATGTCTTCTATGTAAGCAGCTGTCAAGCAGGCCTCATGCCATCTATCAGCATTCACCATGTATAGACACAACACAAATATACAAACTTCACATAATTTATGAAGGAACTTCCCGTCACCCTCACAGACACAGATCTTGGCTTTCATTGACAAAGATAAACAAACCACACTCACATGTCTTCGACCGTGATATCCTTCAGGATCTGGCAGTAATCCACATTCCACACTGCCTGGTCGTCCCAAACTTTAGATGCCAGTAGAATTGCCCCCAGTACTATTCGCTTCCAGTTTGCTGGACAAATATCTATCTCTGCATAAGTTAAAAGTCTTTCAAGATATACCTGGGGAAACATATCAAAAGCAAGACTTGATTTATTTTGCTGTTAAGTAGAAATGATAAATAAAACTATTCCCATTCTAGTAATTCTAAGACAGTAATCTTATTTCAAGAAGATTCTTTTATTATAAAAGTTGTAGTTTCGAATACACTTGTTCATGCCAGGCTCAAAATTGGATGTGATAAATCCACTGTAGTTGGCCTTTGCCTTCTGATACTATTACCCATTTCAGAAGGCCAGACACCAGACTTCTAAATATACCATTTCTCCTTTAGCTGTGATTTCCCCCTGCCTGCCATCCTGAAGCTGAAGAAAACTGTGACATTATCTTATAATACTGTAAAACAAAATATCAGTAATAGTTCAAAAATTTGTTTTCCTTCTTAAGGAAGGCAAACTGTTATTTAAGCACAAAATTCCAAATTATGTGTCAGGTCCATTACTAAAGATGGAAGTTTGACTTAGAGGATCATTCTGAAAAGACTTTGATGTACAAAATCTGGTACTGCGAGACATCACAAACACAAAGCTCAGTTAAGAAGGTGGCACATGGATCTCCCCGGCGTCTGCACTACCTGGGGGTTCTGTGTAAAAGGTTGTCTTTTGCTTTCCAGGCAGCCTGTGTAAACAAGCCCCTTACACTCTACATTGCACAAAGCAACTTGTCAACTTTGCAAGCAAAACTGCTCCTCGCATTAGGAAAATACAGCATTCCCTGGAGGCATCCCTGGGAAGCAATAAACTCCTTTAAAGCAATACACTAATGCAGGGAGCTTCACAAGAACACAGCATATGGAAGCTGTAATATTATGCCACTCAAATTAGCAGATAAACTTAATTTGCTTCATATCATGCAGAATTTGACTCTCTACTGTTAATGTAAACCTTTCAAATCTCAACTTTTCACATCCAGTTTTAGTAGATTTTGAATGAATACTACACATTTATAGACATATAAAGCATACAAAAATCAGAAAATTTATCCTTTCTTATGTGCAGCTCTAGCTTAGAAAGAGAGAGAAAAGAAAAACAACTAAGGATTTTGTGGGGGCTGAAATTCAAAGGCACTTAGAGAAGAAAACATAAAAAGGTAGTAATTATATTGCAAGGAAAGACAGAATCATGGAATAGTTTGGCTTGGAAGGACCTTTAAAAGCCATCCAGTTTCAGGCTCCTGTCATGGGCAGGAACACCTTTCACTAGACCAGGTTGCTCAGAGCCCCATCCAATCTGGCCTTGAACACTTCCTGAGATGGAGGCACTCACTTCTCTGGGCAACCTGTTCCAGTGCCTCACCACCCTCACAGTAAAGAATTTCTTCCTAACATGTAACCTAAACTCTTTCAGGTTAAAGCCATTTATAGCCCTTGTCCTACCACTAAAAACCCTTGTAAGAAGTTCCTCTCCATCTTTCCTGTAAGCCTTCTTTAAATACTGGAAGGCTGCTGCAAGGTACCCCAGAGCCTTCTCTTCCTCAGGCTGAGCAGCCCCAGCTCTCCCAGCCTGGCACAGGACAGCTGCTCCAGCCATCTGAGCAGCTTCATCACCTTCCTCTGCAATTGCTCCAGCTGATCCATGCTCTTCTCATGTTGAAGACCCCAAAACTGTACACAGCACTCAGGTGGGGCCTCAGGTGAGCAGAGGGACAGAATTCCATCCCTCACCTGCTGCCCACAGTGCTTTGGGTGCAGCCCAGGATACATTTGGCTTTCTGGGCTGCAAGCACACAGAGCCAGGACATGTCCAGCTCCCCTCCCAAACCAACACCTCCAGATCTTCTCAGCAGGGCTGCTCTCAAGCCATCTTCTGTCCAGCCTGTATTTTGTGCTTGGGATTGCCCTGACCCATGTGCAGAACCTTTCAGTTGGCCTTGCTGAACTTTCTGAGTATTGCACAGGCCAGCCTCTCAAACCTGTCAAGATCCATCTGCCTGGTAGATGAAATTACACCTCAGTAAAAAGGCAGCATAAACTTGCCACTATTTTCTCACCAGCACATACTTGAGAAATCAGAATTAAAAATTAAATAGGAGCTTGATAAGACACTATTCCTACACCACCTTCATTACCATATTGATGCATCTTCCAATAGCATGTTGAGGGTTGCGAATAATCACTCTTGCTTCCTTGGTGATAACTTGGGCTTGACTCCAGATACACTGTTTGCTGGAACAAGGCTCTTTATCATCCTTCTATAAAACTGAGGATGATAAACAGCTCTCCATGAGAAAGGCACTTAGTGTAGCTTTCAACTCATTTCTTGAACATGCCTTAAATGAGTGTTTTATTTTGTTCACTTGCTGTGGCCTCCTTGACTCACAGTATTGGGCTTTAAGTATGTGTTCAAGTAAGAGAAGACAGAGAAAGAACAAGACTGCTTGCAGCAAACACTTATAAAAGTTTAATAAGGTCCTCAGCCAGTGTGAGAACTCACTGTAATATAGGATTTGTGACATCATGAGTGTATTTTTGGGAGACATTGGGTTCGGGTTAGGGTTAGGGTTTGGGTTAGGGTTGGTTAGGTTTAAGGTTAGGGTTAGTTAGGATTGGTTAGGGTTAGGGCTAGGGTTAGGGTTAGGATTAGGGTTTAGGGTTAGGCTTTAGGTTAGGTCTTCTAGCTCTCCTTGTCTCTCTCTCCCAGAGTGAATGCAATTATTGCAGATAGGGAAATTAAGGCAGAGGAAAGGCTGGTAAATACTTCAGCTCTCACCCTGCTGATGCAGAGCAACTCATAACAGCAGCACACACAGAGCCAAGTGAGCTCTGTCTCCAATGTAAATGTGCCAAAGTTCATTATTCCTGACAAATGGAGCTGGTTTCATTTCAGAGCACTTCAATATACAAGGCCCTAGTGGGGCACAGCCCATGATGGGACATCAGAGTAGGAGAGGTGGAGTCTGCCATGCACTCCCTGCTGCAGGGGGTGCTTCTGGCTGATGCAGAGATGTGCTGAATCAGGAGAGACTTTTGGAGAAGGGCCAGGAGGCTCTCAGCCCGTTTGAAGAGGAAGGCTGGTGGGGTGGTTAATCACTATGCTACTCATCCCAAACAAACTCATGCCTGGTGGGAGAACACCACCTGCTTCTGCTGGCAAAAGCCAGTGAGTCTTCCCACACATAGAGGCAGGCATGCTCCACCTCATTTAAAAAAAAAAAATCACTGAAAATGTTGGCCCTGTAATGGTAAATGTGAGATATGGAAATACCATTTGTATGCAATTATGTCTACACATTGAACAGTGTCTTAAACACAAGGGTCATTTTCTTAAATATGGGTTTTGTATCAAACAGACTGGGATTCTGAGCATGCTATGTGGTTCAGTGTATTGTCTCTTGTAATGAATTCCACTGGCCTAATTTTCAAGAGCAAAACACTTTCTACATCTTCTTTAGAACTAGCTGCTATGAAATCATATAATAAACCTGAATTTTAAAAGGTCACAGTTGAAAGGAATACTACAACTTGAATCCCAGAATGTTGGAATAAATTGGCTTTTATGTCAAAAGACAAAAAATGCAGAAGAAACAGTATGAGAAACGCTATTTTTCTTTTTTTTTTTTTAAACATAAGTCTAAGAACCATCTCTCTTCTTGATTTTTTTGGCAGGTGTTCTTTTGCAGAACTAGAGCTAAAGAGCTTTTAGTGTCTAGAGGTTAAAATATTATTTGCCTCCACCAACTTTTAACAGCTGTATCCATGCTCAAGAATGGAACTAAAGCATAAAACAAATTGAAGCTGTTACACCATTGTTACGTTTTTTCGATTTGCTTCATCCTTTGCAGTGCCTGAAAATAAGCTTTTGTGGCAAAACTTTTCAGTACTTCTCTTTTAAACATTCAAAAGCTGAATTCCCAAAAGACTCTGATTGATTCTGCCTTAATTTAACAACTAGTTCTGCTCAACCACTTCCATAGCATCCAAGAGCCATCTTCATCACATTTTTTGTTGCCCACTTAGTTCTATGACTCTATGTATAGATATTTTTTTAACAGGATGATAACAAGACTGCTTATACAGATTAAAGTTACTGATGTGACATGAGCAAAAACTTTCAGTGGTTTCAGTCAAACAACACATCCTTCTGAATTCTTTCCAGCTTGCAAAGAACAGATAGAACTCAGTGTTACTAACAACAACACTACAATATTCAAAACTCATTTGTACCATAATTCAAATCCTAGCTGAAATGAAAATACAATTCTGATTGGGAAAATGCCAGTGGCCAATGGTCTGTCAATACATTTTTATTTACAAACTCAATACCTCAGAGTCTGGTACCTCCATTATTAGTCTACATTCTGCATTTGGGAAGGAACCACATGATTTTACATTACTCTCAGTCTAACAAGCTTTGATGGACAACAGTTGCACCTCACTGGAGACATTTTAATAACTAAGTACATGTCAGAAGACACTGCACAGAGTTAAGATTTCAGAAGAGCAATATTGCACTATTAGTTTCCATCTCTTCCCACAGACTAACACCAAGATTTCACAATGACTGACCTTTATACTTGGACTACCAGCAAATTATTATTTAATCATAAGTGAAACCAATTTGGTGATTTGCCTCTGATAAAAATTCATTTATCTGAACGAAAGAGAATTTATTTCTACTAATTAAGTAAAATTACCACTCCATGGGTATAGATAATCCCAAATTGGCTGGAAGTTCAATGAACTCTGGAGAAGCTTATTAGCTTAGATGTAGCACCACAGGAATGTAGTTCAATGGCTTCCAAAGCCATTTCAGGTCCAGCAGAAGTACAGAACTGATTTGTTTCAGAACATATCTTCAGCTCTTAAACCTGCCAGACCTGAAACAACTCCATGACCTAGTTTGGATGCCTCTGATCTTGACTCCCAGGACCTGGACTTGCAGTGGCATGATGGAGAATAGCATTAGGCCATCCATTATAACCACTAGTCCTGGGGGGCTTTTTTTATCCAAACACGGAACTGCAACATGGCACAAACTAGCAGGATCAGCAACAGCATCCAAGGTCCAGCAGTGCTGCTCCAGCAGGGCCACTGCTGAGCTTGAACTAATCCCCAGGGTGGTTATTTGCAGATGGGGGAATCCATCCTGGTCTTCCCAAGTGTTTAATAGTAACTAACCACAGGACCCAGTGTTGTCCCAGTTATCTAAGATGCCAGGCTCCCCATCATCCTGGATAGCAGAGTGTTGGTTACACAACATCCCAATCAACAGAACATAAATCGTTTGAAGAAACTGAAAACTAAAGATAGCACTGAAGAGTTCAGTTTTAATTAGTGTGAAGCAGCATCTCATGTTTCCCATCTCAGAGGATATTATAGCAGACTTTGGACATTATATAATATATTCAAGTAGAAAGAAAAATTAAAATACTGGAGAAGGTCTCTTTCTCTTTTTTCCCCTCTTCAAGAGGATATATAGAAAATATGAAAGTGTCAAATAATTTCATTTCAACATTTCAAAATCACAAAAACAACTCATATTTTTTTTTTAAATGATGGGGTTTTTATAGAAGTCTTGCTTCTTTTTGTTACTTCTTCTTGAAGCTGTTCAACATCAACTTCCAAAACTCCACTGATACCTCTTATCACATTGGAGTTGTAGCCAAAGCACTAAAATACAATCGTTCTTTTTTTGGGCTTCCCTAAAACAATGAAGAAGGTTTTCTGTGGAGGTTATGAAATTTCCATCCTCAGAGAAACTCAGAACTCAACTGGTCAGGCCCTGATCAGCCTGGTTGTGCTTTGAGAAAAGGCCAAACCAGACATGACCCCTAGAAGTCCCTTCCAACCAAAATTATTACACAATTATATTTGTATGCAGTACTAGAATTTCCTGTGGTGCCACAAGAAGAGGTCAGGAGTTGCATGTTGCCCCCAAGGAAGCTGACTGGGAGTCTCAGCACACTCAAGCAAAGGGCAGTCAGTGAGGAATGTCACTGACATTACTAGAATAATTCTGAATTTTGAATCAGCAGCAAGAGCAAAGCATTATTTTCTCCAATGTGGTTTTTATATGGCTTTATGTCAAATTCTATCTCTGTTTTACCAATAAAACTCTAGTGGCTTAAATTATTTGCCACTTGATTTACATTGACAGAAAGGAGACAATTGTTTTGCTATTTTAATTACTGTAATTGAGAATCCACAAATTAACCTGTATTTGCAAACCCCTCATTCCCTCCCTCACCAGGTAACCCATACTGTAAGTTGCAGCAGCACAGAGTAACTAACAAAGACATTTCCATCCCAACATATTATGGAGAAATACAGAGTTATCTCTCTTTAATGAGAAAACTTCAGTGTGTCACAATGCCTTGAAATTAAAATATCTTTATGGAAAAGATTATAATTGGCAGTGGGTCTCACAGAGCCAAATCACGGCTCTAATCCAATCACTAAACTGCCATATGCTCTGTTCTAAGCAATCAGCCAGTTCCCTACCACGACTCTCCAGAAATAACCGTGGTTTGCAATTGCCCAGCTGGGCATTTAAAATGTTCTACAAAGGTCTGGTGCCACCCATTTGCTGGAAAAGGACATCACATCATTGTGGTCCTTGCAAATTCATCCCATTTTTATTTCTGTGACCAAATGGTGAAAAGAAGTAACAAAAGCAGTCACAGAACTATGAAAAAAGGTGAGCAACTGCACAGTACCATTATCGATATTCATAGGAAGCACTAATGGAACTGAGAGAAAAGTCACACATCTCCAGGTTTGCCCCCTAATTCACTCATTTTAAGACAAATACCTATAATTCATGTACAATGCACTCGAACTGTTAGGCAACATTGATTTTCCAGTCTAAAAGTGGGATCAGCATTCCTTCTTTGCCCACACAGGAGCCCAAGAGGCACCAGCAAACAGACACCCACTCTTCAAATGTCCTCTTCTCTTGCATTTAAAAAGAATTCCCTCTCAATCCCCACCTTAAATGTTCTCTTTTCATGAAGTGCATATCCCAGCAACTCTAAGGCAAGAATTGACTGAAGAGATGCATAAGTATTAACTGACAATCATTCATGTGTTGTAGACTGTAGTGAAAATATAAGAACAGCCCTAAAACCAGGCGTCAGAATCTGATCCCTTGTCCCACCCGAGCCCAGATCACAGGTTCCTCCTGGCCTCCTCCAGAGTGTGTCCTGAGCCACGTCCAGCTGCCAGGGGGCTCCAGATCGACAGCACAGGCCAAGGGACCTTCTCTCTACACCCTGGAGACCTTCTTCTGATGTGGCCAAGTGCTGGGCTTTGGCCACCTCCCCAGGAATGCTTGAGGAGCAGGACAAAGGTGGACACCAACACCACTGGATACACACAATTCTCCTCACAGGTTCCTTACCCCAGACAGAGCCCGGCTTCACTGCCTGGCCTTGCTCCCACCCCGCCACGCTCAGGCTGCCCCACGGTCACAGCAGGCAACAACACTGCTTTGGATTGTACTCCAGGGTCTTCAGGGAAACCTGCATCTTCCACCAGCTGCATAAAGTTGGTAGTTACACTGGGCCAGCTGAAAAGGACCTCTGCAGATCAAGTGTCTCTATGGACTCTGGGTACCTTTTGTGTTTTCCTTTCCTTTTAAACAACTATCAGATTTTTTTATACATCAGCCGAAATATACTTTTTTATAAGGTGTTTTATCAGCATTCCAAGGTAAAAATATCCTAGTGAAAGGAAATCAAGAAGAGACTTTTTCTGTTCCTCCAAACATATAAAAACCAAAATTCTCCTCTAATACAATAATTTTCACAACACAGCTCAGCAGCATCTTTACCTAGTTGCTGAAAATGTGACCGAAGAATACAGAAAGAACTCAGGAACATCTGGCTGGATTAATTAAATCCCTATTTTTCATAAGACAAATTTATTCTTACATACTTCAAATTTCAAATTCCCCAATACCCAATTGCCTCAGTCACAGTATGAACTTTGTAAGGTATTCCAAAAGCATGCTCCTCTGAACTTCTCAGAATAATTCAGCTCATGTCCTAAATGTATTTGCATATCACTGTATCTGATCTGCCTACAGCATACAGACCCAGCATATTTACAAATGCAAAATGTGTCCCCTCTGAAACTACTAAGGACACAGAAGTATATTAAAAGAGCCTTAAATTTGGCCTATTTGCAAAAAACTCAGAAAGTCGTGCCAAGGCAAAGCAGAAAACTTGGACCATTCTGCTCTTCAGGTCTAGTTCATAGGATTGTTTCCACAGAACAAAAGAACAAAGCATAAATATTTAATTCTCCTGACATGCAAACACTGCATTGTTTTCCTGTTCGTATGGGTAACACTCCTGTTCACATTTTTATTTGCCATCCAATTAGTAGATTAACACAAGTACAACTTCCCACCTCTGCACTGGAGGAGATGCTGAAGAGGAGACAGGCATTTCTCAGTTTTAGTAAAGGAGGGAATACTGAGGGGCATGAGAGACTTTTCTCAGTAAGTCAGGTCACAGAATACAGTTATGCTGTTCCCTGGGATTAGAACCACTATTTGCAATCTTTAAATTGGCAAAATAATTCTTAAAACTAATTTTATTCTTTTGGTATTATTTTATAAATAAATAATGTGAATTAGTATTTAATTATTTCAACCTGAGATTTTAATTTTCCACCTATCAGTATGGGAAATCTCTTGGCAGCTCTGGAGGCTGTGTGAAAATTAAATTTTTTGTTTAATTATACATTGGTTTTGCTGTAATGGTGGAGGCTTTAATTGAAATATTTTAATTAAGTGCTTGAAGCCACACAATGCCAGCTTTTTGCTGCAGAATAGCTTATCTCACAGTCTGGAGTTTCACATTTACTCAGCTCCTGTGCTGAACACACACTGCTGTAGAACTCATTGTTACTGCTGCTTTTACCTGGTTAATGCACGTACCGAGACAAACAGCGGGTGCATTCAACCACACACTCTGGACCATGTTAATAATGTGGGCAGTAAAAAGGGGTGCTTGGAACTGTTTAAAAATAATTAGAATGAGTGAAAGAAAGATAAGGCTGTAGCATCTTGTTCAAAATGTCTCTGATCCCCACACTTCCTGCCTTCTGGCAACCCTCCCAGGAGGAACAAGTGGCAGACAGGGCTATCAGATTGCTCTCTGACGGACAGCCAGACTATGGCAAAACACAAGCTCCAGCAGGGAATGCTGATCTCTTCTTCTCCAGGCAGGATATCAGAACTGAAAGCACTTGCAAGGTTCATAAACAGCAGTATCAACATTATTAAGATTTCAGGAGTGTGGGAAGGGGGAAAGCGTCGATTGCTTTTTCACAGATTAGTTTCCACATACGACTATTTCAAAAACAACACAATCTGTGTCTGGGGCCCTCCTGATGACACAAACAAATAAAGAAATGGGATCTAGAGGTACAGAGGAAACTGAGAACAGCAGCAGCAGGATTTCATACTAGTAAAACACTGAAAACTCTGAAGGTTTCTGAAAAGAGAGGTCAGGCAGGTGTTATTATCCTGACAACACAGGCAAGAATAGCAGAATGGTAAACACTGATCACCTGCACCAAATCTATCCATAAACATCTGCATAGCTGCTCTGAGAACTAGGATACAATACATTTTCATTTGAGAACTAGGCTATAATACATTTTCCTGTTACCCTTGTAGTGGGTAAAAAAAAAACAAGTCACCTAAGTTTTCTAGCACTAACAACTATGGAAACTGCTTCTGCAATATAACAAATTAACTAAAAACACTGGAGATCACACCAAAAGAGTTACCTGTAAATTAAACCACAGAAAAACCAGAAGAGGCAAGGAAGTAGTTATATAAGACTTGTGGGAAAGAACTTTCCATATATTGCAGTAACAGGAAGGTAATGCTATTAAACAATGGAAAAAAAAATGCCCCCTTCTTTTCTATTAAACAGTGCCCTCACTGATCAAATAACCTAAGATTGAATAACAGATAAATACACGGTATTTGACAGTGGATTAATTAAATTACAGAAGGACATACTGATTCACACAACATATCTTGGCTCCAGCAGAAAACACTTAGGAAGAAAAGGAAGAAGGACAAGCAGTATAATTATGTAAATGAGACAAAATGTCATTTCAGAAAAAAATTATGGCCGCATCAAGCAACTAGGTAGAGTAATACTACAAAATGTAAGGGTGGAGCACTGTAGGATGTTTCTTGCCCTATTTCTCTCATATTCCTGTTCCTTACTGACTAGTAGAATTCATTCTGTCTGAAGGAGAAAAGCCTGCCAACTAATCTTAGAAGCCCAGGGAAATAGATTAACAGAGGAAATGAGTAGGTCTGGGCTTCAAAATTCACCTTCTCCGATTTCCCCTTCTTCCATCTAAAATGCATAACTAAGCTGTTATGAAACCACATGTTGTAGTGGTAAAAAACCATTTTGTTATTTTAAAACCTCTGAGTGAAGAACATGGCCAAAATTGTGACTGAAAGCTGAAGAGACTCGTCAGAATTAGCAGGATATAAATTTCAAGAAAATTAAGAAATTCCCAGCTGGTGGAGATCACTTTAGCTCTTTTAATCCACATTGCTATGCTCATCCACACCAGCTGAAAATTTGAACCTTCTTTTGTGTTGTTCTATTTTTACGCAGCTAAACTTCACACTTGAGTACAATTGTTCACTCTCATGACAAGTATAGTAGAAGAGAGCCAGCATGTCCCAGTCACTCACTGAATCCTTCATGTGCCTGTCAATTCTTATTAGTGCTATCAAATTACCTACAGCTGTTCCCAAGTCTCTGCTGGGAGCTACAGGGATACACAGCAACCCCCCCGAAAGTTGAAGCCTTTCTGCTTTTAACATTCCCTCATGTTCAGACCACCTATGCCACCTACATTTACTCTGAGTCACCGTGGTGACCTGTAACACTCCCACTCTTGAGGGCAGGACCCCAGGTTTTGTGTCACATGTTACCCAATCTCTTCTTTCATCACTTACTCTACGCATGAAAATTAACTGTGGCATCTCTTCCCATCAAGAAATTTCCTCGGTCTCCATAGTGAGAAGAAATTCCCTGGCAGCACCTAGATCTATTAAATCACACAAACCCAACCCTTGAGAACAAAACTGGGTCTGTCAGATGGCTGATGTCAGCCCTCAGACACTCACCAGGGTGACAATGGCACATTCAGCAGTCAGTTGAGCAGCACTGAACAACGTCCGGACAAAGCGGTAAATCTGTTTCTGCTCCGGGTCATGTTTGTCATAGTCTGGTGGCACTTCGGATTTCTAAGGAAGAAATACTTCCAAATAGGTGACTGAAACAAAACGAAGCAGACAGAAAAAAAAAAAGACAGTTCACGTGAAAGGGAAGGAGAGGCAGATGAACTTACCGAAAGGGGATGAAGGTTTTCATCAAAAATATCTAAGAGCATTCTTCCGTCTGTGTCCCTAAAAAGTATTAAAACCAAAGTATTGTCATTATCTGAACACACAGCACACAACCCTCATAGACACAAGTGCACCATTAAAACTCCAGCACTCCCCACGCTGTGGGGTTCTTAGAAACACTGATGAAATGTGATTTTCAAATAGAAGTTGGACCTATCCTGCCAAAGGCTCTCGTGCAATATGAAACTCATACTACAAAGCATGCTAAAACACTCAGCTTGCAAAGCCCAAGATACAAAAGTGTTGCGCTCGTTACTGTGAGGCTTAAGAAGTACTACTACAAACTCATGATAAAATCAGCCCAGCTTACTCTCCTTTTTTTAACTTAATCACATCCACCCCTGCAATCTCTTAACTCCTCTTCCTCTTTTATTACCAACATTGTAAATGCTTACTAATATGCAATGCTATTTTTACAGTCATCTTTTAGTTAATACATGCATACTTCCCTTTTAATTTATTTGGAAAACCCTATCATACTAATGATTTCTGAAAGGCAAAAGAAGCACATGCAAAAAAACCCAGACAAAATAATAAATATTCCTATTAGTTGGTTTATTAGATGTTTCTCTGAAATCCCTGTAGCTCAATATCAGCATGCATGTTGATGCAACTTCACAAGCCTAACATCCAGGATGCAATATAAGATTTTTGCTGTTTGTAACTTAGGCAAGGACACTAACAAATACAAAAGCCAGGAGTATAACTGTATCAGTTAGAACTGGCACTTTCTGGACAGATGCATGCATGTGACCTACTTATTACAATCTCATCTTTATTTTTAGCATCTCTGGTACTCTGATCACACAGCTCTTAAGAAGCAAACCACTGAATATATCTTCTATCTTTACTCAGCATCATGTGTCTCTCAGAGCAGGCAAACCACAAGTTTTACAGTGGATTCATGTCTTCAAAATGCATTTATTAGCAGCTAACATTTAAACCTCAACATCTAAATGTGCCATTTTTTCTGCTAAAGTGGGGGCTAACACTGAAAATAAATACATTTTTAAATATAAAAAAAAAGGAGGACCT
>VZRO01000695.1:607371-703520 GCA_013397915.1 Daphoenositta chrysoptera
ATAAAAAAAAACACCAAAAAAAAAAAAAAAAAAAGAAAACCTGGACTGGGTTAATTACTAGAAAATTCCTATCAGCAAGGATTTTAGGGCAGACTCCTTTACGCCTACCTAAAAAAGCCAGTATCTTAATGCAGAAGTAGTCTCTCTGACATGATTGGTGTGCTACAGTAAACTATGGCACTTCACAATGCAAATGGAAATAATTTCCTATTTTATTTCTTCAGGTTGTAGCTGCTGTGTGCTATGAAGTCACATCTGACTGCCCTCAAAAATCTATTTTAAAAAACACTTGAAAGATTTTTGTCTTAACTACAATTTACATTGCACTCTTTCAAAAATGGACTATCTACTGATTACCCAGGTTACGGTTAGTTTGCTGGGGTTTATTTTATTTCTTTAGCAAAATTCACCAATGCTTATGCATTCCTTCAAAAACAAGATGGGCGCAGTTTTTTATCACTTGTTGAATAGCTAAGACAAGAAAACATGAAGAAAACTGATCAGTAGAACCATGATAGGAGACACTGGGAAAGGGAGGAATGACAAACTGGTATGTTACAGTCAAATGAAATGTGAGAAACATGTGAAGAAATATTACATTTCATGTATAGATTCTCAAAAAAATTAGATTGGTGAGAGTTTGAAATATTAGGAAATAATTTTGTTTTAAGTCTCCTATGCAGGAGAATAGGACCAACTAAGTACTGTCTAAAAAGAATTCTTCTCTGGAAAAGCAGATGCTTGACTCATTTTCTGTCAAAATGAACCTTGAGTCTAAGAGTCACAGCAGTTTCATACTCCCCATTGCCCATAATGAACCAAAATCTCCCACATACATCAACAACTTCCTTTTTGCCTCTAATAGCAGGAAACAGAACATATGTTTTGCTCTTGCTGTTTCAGCAGCAGGCACAACTGAGTGCTGTTATCCCATTGTCCCTGCACTCCCAAATCAGAGACAACCCAAGACCGAGCAGTTGTTCCACACCCCTCGCTGACACACGTGAGCCTGGCTCCAGCACCACTGCTGGGACCATCTGTCCCAATGCAGGCACAGCACTTCCCACCCCAAGCACATTCCAGGGAAAGCAGCAGCAACCCATTTCCTGAACAAATCACCTCTCCATCCCAAAAGTGAAAGGACAGATAGCAACTTTCCCAAGAAGGTCACAGTCAGAATGCATTTGTTTTCAAGATTCTGACACAGGACTCTTTATTTTATAAAGGTTTGGTCTCTCTGTCTACCAGTTGTAGGTCAAATTTACGTCAACCTCTGCAAGCCCATGAACGGGCATAATTTACTGCAGACAGGGATCAGCTCCATGGCAGTCAGCACAAAGAAGTCTGGTGTACTGGATGCCTTTGGCTCTGGATTCTTCCTGCTCACTTGTGAGCTCTTCCTGAGGTTTCTTACCCTCTGTAGTCTCTAATGTGCCCCATTCTCTAAAGCCTTTTACTCAGCTGCCATGGTACTTAGCAGAACACTTAATAATTTATTTCCACAAAACTCAGGAGTCTGATTGTCTTTGAGATCTCTATTATTTACTCAAGCATAGCAAAAATTGACTAGTTAACCAAACTAATCCAGGGATCACGGAAAAAGGGGGGAAAAAGGAACCACAGATGGATAAACAAGTAATCCAAGCATGACCACTTCATGCCTTATATCCTGGTAAATGAGATTAAAAGCTCAAGAGAAGATTTCACTCCAACTTTTGCTTTATATATTGCCATGTTTCAGTCCAAGGCCCACTGATGTCTTGGAAAGCCTTCTAAGAGCTTTCAGCAGGAATCAAGCCCTAAGCCTTTCTGCCCTTGTGCACATTTAAAGGTTTCTCTTGAGATGTCAGCCTTGTTTCAAGAAGTGTGATGGGTTCCAGTGACCTGAACCACGGTCCTGAATGACGTACCAGCTGAACTTTAAACTCATGAGTAATTCCTTTTGTGCTAGTCGGACTTCTTACGGTCCAGAAGAAAAAACGTCTAAGTGGCTTGGTAAATCAAGATCTAAGCCAAGTTCTCTGAAAAGGCCAACTGAAAAAGCATGGACACAAAAGTCACTTAAAATATTTATACAATCTCCTCTTAGAAATGTCAGGAAATATTATTTTAGGACACTGTGACGTATCATGAGGACAGGGAATTTAAGATAAAAAAGCACAATTCAACAAGAAGAAAGCTCATTTATGTGCCAAGTTACTTTTTAGAGAACGTTTTTTCTATTCAATTTCAATCAACTTGACTGAGCAGAGATCTAAAACATACTACACCAGAAGAGATAAGCCAGGACCTGCTCTGTTTCTGAGGCATCTTGAATTACATCTGTTCACATTGTCACTCTTACCGTATAATTAATGGGTTTTATTTCAAAATCCATTAGCTAACTGATCACTGATATGTGCAGTTAACTTTACAAAGGTGCAGCTAAAAATACAAAACTGAAAGACACTATTCAGATTTTTGTATATGTAATTGCAACATATGCAATGATGGAGAAGTGCCCACTGCATATAAAACCAATCACTGAATCACAGAGCATTTCAATGCTGAGCTATACTTCCAGATTTTTATGGTAGTTAATCCTCTAATTTAAATTTTTCTATGTAAAATAATATATATATAAAATGTGTGTGTTGCTTATCACTAGCATAGAAAATAAATAAAACTACTACCCAAAAACATTTTGGAAGAAATAAAACATGGATTTTTAATGTTTGAGCAGTTCATTTATTTAACAAAAGATATTTTCAGTGCAAGATTCCATTATTCACATACCTGTTTTTGATGTGGTAATATATTGCAAGAGCTACACTGTAAAGAAAAATACAGAGTTAATATCTCAGGACTGTCATATTATATTTTCTGTCGCATTACATGCAAATTTAAAACTTAGCACAAAGCATGACAAACAGTATATGGTCAACAGCCTATTTTATTTTGTTTGCTCTTAGATACCAAGAAAACTGCTGTAAAAAGACAATTTTATAGTATTTGTTTTGCACATTCCAACTACACACTTTTTACTAGTAATTAAGTACCTTACAATAAACTTCACATTTCAATTATCAAGTTGCACATACTTTCCATTTAATGCCCTACTCCACTAAACTCAACGGTTAAACTCCTACTGACTTCCAAGGCTGAAGACAAAGCATCACAGGCACTGGACATTCTCTTTAGTTTTGCTAACTGTCAGGTTAACATGAAATGTTCTAATCACCGTTGGTTTATGATTGTATATTTAAATCCAGTAGCTTGTGTCTGTCTTTATGTAGCTGCTCACACAGCAGACTCAAATACCACTCTCCTACAGTTTTATGGCATCAAGTTACTTATTTTAACTCAGGAAAGACGACTCCCTGAATAACTTAACTGCATTATGCATTTCCCCTACTCTCAACCACACACCAAAGCACCCATTTATATTCTGCACACAGACAAAAAGTGTCCTTATATTCACAGAAAGTTAAGATTTTGATTATATACACAACTAACTGATCTCATTCACATTTGAGATGGAAGAAAATTAAAGCATGGTTTCTTACGATTATCCTACAGTTTCCAACTCACAACTCAAGCTTTACTCACAATACATTTTTATTGAAGGAGGAAGCTGAGCCAGCACTCTCCCTACTTATTGCAGCAGCATAAAACCAATCTAAGCTAAACGGGAAAGAGGATGGAGGAGGGAATCCACTCATTCTCTTTGCAGACAATTTGTTTCATCAGTGATTCACTGTAAGATGCTTATGTCTTACATTGATGCAGAATTCCCCTCTTTTCTTTCCTCTAAAAGACCTTTTAAGAGTCAATTGGTTGCTCTCTAGTTCAATTACAGAATTTTTACATGAAAACTGAGATACTGAATGTTAGGAAAACAGTATGTTAGAGCTAAAACATTAGTAGAATTTTAAATTATTTCAGGTTTGGCTGGTTTTTTTTTTAAACAGCCATATAATAGAAAATATTTTTCTCAGTTGAAAGTAAGTATATTATCCTAAATCTCTGTGAGCTTTTACCTGGCTGCAATAGAAGGTCTTAGATCATAAATGCTTTTTAAATTTTACTTTTTTCTACAGATACATATTTAAGGAATCAAAAGATACTGTGTACCATGGACATTTAAAGGCCACAAAACTGAACACAAGAAAAACCCACATTTATGAATGAATTTAATTTGACTGAAAGCTATTCACAAAATGAATTAGTCCTAAAATTTAATTTTAAATTATGCCCCTAGGAACACACTTGCAGCTCCAGTTCACTTTATGAAAGCAGATGCACAAATCTATGTGCACAGGTCTGTTTGGTACCCATATGGTTGCCTTTGTAACAAAATGTCAAATTAAGTTTAGAAAATATTTACTATTTAGAAATCTGTATCAGAATCTGAAAGTCTCTCAGGGCTGTAACAGAATAATTCATCCAAGTTTCATTCTACCTTTCATAGGCTGGTTCAGCTGGCACTAAGTGTGCAGCAATGGTGTTTATGGAGCTTTCCATCACCCTACCCCAGCCACTCCTCCTGCTGCAGATGCAGTAATACAGTAATATTTTAAACACATCAGTGCATAACATGACCCAGAAGAGATAAATAAGCCAAGCAAAATGCCTCCCTCTTAGATTTACCTATGTGCAATAGTCATTTTCCTGCAGAGACTGCAAGGTGTGGGGAAAGAAATGAAGTCATAGTACAAAAGCAATAATCCTACAATCTCCTCACCCTTCAACCTGTTAAATGTGCAGCCAGACAGAAGATGCAGACTTTGTGTGCCAGAGCCCAGCTTCTCACCCTCTGTAGTCCCTTTTCAAGCCCTCTGACCCCTTGCAGTTTCCAACCCCTCCCAGGCTGGCAGCCCGGCCTGAGCCCTGCACAAGTCCCCCTCCATCCCAGCACCGGCTCTTCCAGCTCTTCTGCTCCCCACAACTCTGTCCCCACCATGCACCCCAGTCTCTCCCAAACACACCCCACCACCAGCTCATCCTTCCGTGGCCTCCTTCACAAGGCTGCTGCCCGCCCCTGTCACCCCCCTGAAAATGCTTCTGGGCTGCTGCAGCTGAACCCATCTCTCCTTCCCACGAGCAGTGGCCGTTCTGATGCAAAAGGGGACCCAAAACCCACCCAAAAGGCTGCACTTGTTCTGCATACAAAGGATTTTAGAGCAGAAGAGTATGATATTCAAGGAGGAAAAAACCCTAAACACCTTAGGAATGAAAAACATTTTTCAAGTGTAATCAGAACTATTTTTAAGTTACTAGTGACAGAAACCCGAAGAAAAGTAAGACCATATTCCAGGCAGAAACAGCTGATGAGGAATCAGGCATCAGTTTAACTACAAAACATTTCTCCTCTCCTCTCCTTTCTTTTCCCTTGAACAGAAAAATTAAGGATTGTCTAAGTGACCAACATCACAAACTCCTTTGGATATGTTAGTCTGAATAATTTGTCTCTCATGTAAACACCTCTGCAGCAGAGATACTGTCTTAACAAATTCTTGCATTTGAGCACACCAAGGTAACCAGCCTACAGACAACTCAAGAGAGCCTATCAGCAACCATCAAGAAAGAGCATAAAAAGTCTGAGCATTTAGTGTCTCTTTATTTTCCCCTTACTGTAAAAAATACAAAGAACAATACTCTACAAATACATGTTTTATTGCTCTCCAAAAGTAAAAAGCCACCAGTGAAACTTAAAATGCTCATCTGAGAGTTCACCCAGTAACTCTGGAGCATGACTGTTTAAATAAATTTATTAGTTCAAAACCTAAAACCTTTGAAGCTTGTTTATTAATGGTTCAGAAATACGTATACATAAATATACACATTAAATGGAAGTTCTAGCAAAAAATAAATAAACTATAAAACCCACCATTTGATGGTATACTTGAGGTTTGGTTGACTGACTGTGCTGTCATCCAGGAAAATAGTGGAGCAGGAACTGTACTTCCTTCTCAACTGCCCAGGAGGATGCTAGGAAAAACATGCGAAAGAACAATGGCAATTATGTAACACCAAAGAATTTTTGGGGGGAAATATAAGAATTTTAAAAAGACAAATTTCTGTCTATCACAATGACGCACACAGTAATGTGATCACATTTTGAAGCATTTCAGAAAGTTCAGAAATAATTAACAGTGCAAAAGTCACAACAATCCCTGCCTGAGACTTGCTAATGCTTTCAAGTCCCAAATCCCCTGCGTCCCTCCTTCCCCCCACACAAAAATTTTTCTGCAGGCTTACTCAAATACATACATACACTTGGAAAGCAAAGATGAACAAGACCTATATTTCTGTCCTCATTCCAAAAGAGTAAATGGAAGAGTGAAAAAGAAATTGTGTTAGCAATGAAGATTGGTTTACCAACAGATATAACACCATGCTTGCAGAAAAAAAAAATTAAACCCTCAAAAGAGCTTCTAATAGAATGAAGTAGGGGAAAGAGGTCTTTACAGTAGAACAACTAAATTAATACAGAGAATTCTGAAAAAATAATCAATCAATAATAGATTGCTATCAGAAAGGAAGAAAAGAGATCAAAGGATAGAAGTATATAAGCAAATTTTAAAAAATCTCTTAATAGAAAAAGTTTTCAGTATATTTCAATCATTTTTTGCACTACCATAGAAAAACATTGGAAAACTCAGCCAAAAAACTGGCATTTGACAACACTACTTATTTCTGAACATTTTTTGCTGAGAGGGCTTCTTCTTCAGCTGTTTAGAGTAGCCAGCACTCCACCAGTATAGAGAGAACAGTTTCATCACATCAGCTAATAGCTATCACAGTCCTTAATCCTCTGTGATTTTATCTTTGCATATTCCATCTACACTAGCAAATAACTTGACCAAGAACCTCTGTCAGGAAAGTTAAGACCAGTCAAATTACACATTTAACTCACAACCGAATAAGTTTAAAATTCAGTTGGCACATCCACATGGAAATTTTAATTTGTCTTACAATTAATGTTGTTTCCAGTGTTTCAGCGAAGTGACCAATGTCAATACCATCAACAGAATTTACAGGTATTTAACAGCTCAGAGCAACTGAGTATCCAGGATTCAATCCTGTGACTCCTACCTCAGTACATCTTCCCCTGCCCAATTTCCAAAACAGGTATCACTACCAGTGCCAGCACCCATCAGCTCACTAACGCTCCACTTTCCACAGGCAGCTGACTTCTTAACAGCACTCCTTACACAGACAGACAGACTCCTGGCAAAACCTACACACATCTAAGTCATCTTTCTGTATTTCCCAGCTATGATTGAAAAAACATACAAGTCTTCTGTTAATTGAAAAAAAACCCCAATATTATCTGAAGCTGTCACAATTATAGAAACATTATGTTCAAATTATCTGAAAGCTTACCAACAAATTCTATCAAGGTTCTTCACTTGACAAATAAAACTGTTGGCTGAACTGCTTTTCTTGGAAGTCAAGAGGTTTACTGAGAAAATGAAAAATACCCCTTTTCCAAAATCCTCCAGGACTTTGGAAAGGTACTTTGGAAGCTGACAATCCATCTACCTTCCAAGCTACTGTATCTTAAGCAAGGCAACAAAGAGAAAAATTAGAAGCATTGCAAATATTAATGCCATAAAATTTATTATCTTTTAATTTATTATAGCATTGATCCGATCTGTGACCAATACTAGGGGACTGGTGATTCATAACTCATATTCTACCACAGTTTAGTTTAAATATCTGCATTAGTCTGTTGAGTACCTTCCATATGAATGATAAAGGCAAAGCAACTTGAAAACAGCAAAAATGAGACTCTAGTGGTTGGGGGAAAATGGGAGATATACAGACATCTCAGCATTGTTATTAAAAAAAACCAACACATGGAAAGTTTTCTTTCTGCATAGTAAATGCCAACATATTTTAAAGGTTTAGATAAAATTTAAGATAAATATCCTGGATTCATTCAAGGGAAGCACAATTAAAAAACCAGAAAACAACTCTGTAGCAACACCACTATCAGATTTAAATTTTCTTATGTAAACAGCACTCTAACATTTGACACATGTCAATAATTAGAGCAACACACCTTATTTCTGAAGCTACCACATCACAGAACTCTTCTTGCATTTTCAGCCCACATCACACTTCGTTAGGCTTGGAACTTTTCACACTTCAGGAAAATACGTGGTGTCTCATGCCTCGCTTTCTGTTCACAACTTGGCAGGAAGGAGCACCTCTCCCAGTCAGAAGAATGCTGCCAAATATAAACCTACACCCTGGAGTAAATATACACACACCTGTGCCACGTGAAAAACTGACCTGTCGGGAGATCAACATTCCCAGCCTCTACTCTGATGTCCAACTGCAGCCGTATGATGCAGCAAGTAACAGATTTTTTGCCTTTTCCAAATTGCTGGAAAACACCCTCAGTTTTGTATTTTATCTTGACTAAGGTGGGAGACATCTGAAATCCCACAGTTCAGTCAAACAGACTTTTCTGAGCTCTCATAAAATGCTGCACAGGAACCTCCTCTGTCCTTGCAAAGGACAAAAGAGGTTACTGAGCATCAGCTCAGTACTCAGCACTGCCCAAAAGACAAACTCCCTTCTGTGTCCATTTCAATGGGATAGATCTGTGACCAAAATGGTACAGGGAGCTTAATGCCTTTGTATTTCAAATCTATCACGGCTGACCACAAAAACTCTCACATTAGACAATTCAAAGAAGCTCTAATTAAGAAAAATCACAAGAGCTGAGAATAACTATAGAGCCTTTGGAAAAATTAGCCAAACCCTCTAATGAGCTCCTTCTAAGGTTCTATCCCACTGTAAGGCTGACAAGGGGAAAAGGATGGACTGGTAGAGGTCCTTTTGTAAATCTTCGTATGCAAATACAAGCACAGGACACGTGTGGAGCCTTGACAACCTCTGCTATTACAAATATTTACAAACTCAAAGCACCCCACTGAGATGAAGTGGGATTCACTTTATAAGTATTTTGAGTAGCCGCAGTACTACTTCTACTGTTTGGAAGATGTCACACCTCTCAACTTCAGCAAGACTTCCAACTTCATCTCACGTAACATTCCCAAAGGGCAAACCAAGGAAAATATGGCAGGTAAAAACTATTCGGAAAATTATAATCTGCTTACCCAGGGATCACTTTCAGATTGGAAGGTTGAAGTAAGGGACATTCCACAGAGGTCCCGTCTACTCCAGAGAAAATACTGAGCAATAACTTTGATCACAGTATCAAGGTATTTTTTATTGAATTTGCAGCTGGCATTAACTTGCAGAGGACATTTTTCTTAAAAAAAAGAAGGAATATATGAATAGAATTTATAGAGTTCCCATGTATGCAACAGAGTAGAGTATCCTGTTTTGGATGCTGTATTTCAAGAAAGATGAATTTATTTCAGAGACTCTGCAGGATAGAGAAGCAACATCAATCAGAGATTTGAAAAACCTGATTTACAAAAGGGAAAGCTGGCAGGCTGGAAAGGTTTCCTCCAGGAACAAAGCAAAAATAATGGCCTTAAGTCATGTTGAAGGGAGTTCCAAAGAAGAGGGTGCTGTTCTCCATGACCATTGCGGATGGGATAAGAAAGAGCAGGCTTCTATTAAACTACGGAAAATTAAGATTGGACTTGAAAATGTGAGAGGAGGCGATGGCAAAAAAACCCCAAGTCACCACCTTTTTCTAATAGCAGGGATAGCTTAAATGACTTGAGCAGTGATAGAATCTCTATCACTGAAAATTGTAAAGAAGAGGTAAAACAAACATATGCCGGGAATACCTTAAATGCAGGCTTCTGCTCCTAAACAAGAAACCAGACTGAACAAGCTCTTGAGATGAATTCTGGACCAATTTTCTATCATTTGGTGATTTCTTTTGGTGGAGAGGATTTGTAACTCTTTACTCCAGAAGCACTTGCTATTTTTCTCATTTCAACCAAAGACACTCACTAAGAAATGCTGACATTTTAACTCACAGTGAATACGAAATAGGTGTTTTGTGGAATTTCTTTCTTAACAGGAAAAGAGGTAGAACAGAAAACTCTGCTTTATAACTTGCAAAGGTTTGGAATGTGTTACAGAAAAAGCCCTGAGAGACCAAGGTTCAAAGTATTTCCAATAATGCAGGTGTTCCTAGCTCTTGAGACTAACATTTTTTTCCCCTCACATGCTAGTACTAAGTAAATATCACTGCTTTATTTTTCTTCCAGCTTCATCCTGACACTTTCCAATTTTCCAAATCCTGTGTGTTTTAAGATGTTTGAACAACAGGTTTTTACTTGAAGTTTACATAAAAACATTTTATAAGAAATCTAATGGCTTAGTTTGCCATCAAAATTATACAAACACTGCAAAACTGCTTCTAGGTACATGCTTTGAAAGGAATTACAATGAATTCCTAACTTTTTACAGTGAGATTATACTAAAGAGTTAATTTATTTCAAGAAGCATCACTCAGAAATTAAATCTAGATTTGTGGGGAAAGAGGAAATCTTACTATTTCTTTTGTTAAAGTAGGCACTTCAGAGGGGTTTTGAGTAGAAACATCTAACAGATGGTGCATACTGCCCAAAACCCACACTCAAATTGACCAGAAGAGCCAGCTCTGGCCTCTTTAGCAGCACTAGTGTGGCTCTCTGCCCTGGTGCTCAGCAGGATTTGTTCCTTTGGGCACAACACTCCCCTAATGAAGCTATACAGCTTTTGTACCAGAGCTGGCCCTCAGCCAGTCAGCTTCCACTTTGGCAAAGCAGCATCAGCCTTTTTCAGTGCTCTTTTGCACTTGTCCATCAAAAGATAATTTGGAGCTTCTGTACTAAATAATGATAGTAGGGTCTCTTCTTCCCATGAACCAGGTGTAAGTTTGTGCAAGATTTTCAAAGGTACTATTAAATAATATTTTCCCCCATGGAAAAACTGAGGCTTGCTTGCAGCTGTCTGTGCAGACATGCCCATTAGCTTCCAGGCACTAGAGGCTGGCCAAGATGCTAAAAGGCAAAACTGGCATGTAAAAGTGCACATGAAGCCAAATTACAACAGCAAGCAAAAATACAAGGACTGCTTCTGACTTGGAAAAGGGAGGTTCCTATCTTGAGGATCTTCATGTTGCTTCAGGACATGATTTAGTTCTGACAACACTTTTCACAGAAGAAACATGATTTTACAGGTCAACGAAGTGCTTCCAAAATCAAGCAAGCTATGCAACACAATTCTCTGCATGGCTCTGCAAAGCTCTGCACTTATTTTCAACTTGCATAATGGAAATACAGAAAAATTGTCTACCTTTGGTGCAGATATATTCAGTGGAACAAAAGTAATAGGAAACTGCATCATTGTATGCTCACCTTCCTCTGCCAACAGCTACAATTTAAAAAAATCCAGTCCAACCACTCTTAAGTAATACCCCTTGTTCCTCATGATTCAACTTTGTCCTCAGTTGATTAGTTTCACCAATGTTTGATAATGTTCAAAACTGGTCTAGTTTAGACTAGATCTGTACTTGCAAGTTTTTTGCTCTCAAAGCTTGTCCTTACTCATGTCAACTATAGAAAACTATGTCAGCAAACCACTGAGCTCCTGAGGGGCTCAGCAACCATTGATAAACTCCTCTGCAGCACAGGCAGGCCCTATTTAACCACTGATAAAGCATCCTGTTTTACAAACATGAAAGATTAAATATTTCTTTCAATGCTAAAATCAGCTCAAAGGCTTATATTTACAAAGCGTGTAATTGCTACTGTTGTGCAATTTCACCAGAGGGACTTTATTACATTCCCAGCAAAGCAAGTATTACATAGCCCCTTGTAAAAGGATTCTCTTGCATGTTGTCATTCTAACTCAAAAGTTAGCTTTTGTTTCTTCCTGTAAAAAAAGTTTATCACTTCATATAACTTAGTGCCTTGAGGCTGACAGGACAGGTAAAATTCTTCACCCTAGAGGACAGGTAAAGAAACTAGGGACTAAAAGAGTTTAGAAAAACACACTTCAATCAGTAAGTTGAGGTAAGCCATTAAAGAAAACCTGTTAATTTTAACTTACTTGATGCCTGGAAAGAATCTTAAGCTGCATCTATTAGGAATAGCATCAGTGTAGGGAATCTGCTAAATGGACCAGGTGGCCTATAAAGGCCCCCTCTAGACCTGCATTTTTGTGATCTTGCAATGGAGAGGAGCAAAGACCACGTTAAGCAATCTCTAGAACTTCAAGAGTACTTGAGAAGCCTCTAATCTATCTTATCTCGTTCTTCTCTTCAAGTGAGGAATGTCAATTAAAATATCTTAAGGAATGTGGACAGCAATTATAAGCTTTACAATAGTCAGCCTCAGGCAGTTCTCTTGAAAACAACATTTCACGTTTTATGTTGTGCTTTGCTTTCACAGATCAAACTGCTTTTCAGACTAGGTTCACATTTCAGCATGTATCTTATTTACTCGTTAATCACTAGTTGAAAGTGTTTGATTGTCAGTCACATGTCCAGCAGTTTTACAACAGGGAAGCAGAACAGCCTCTTTATTCAATCTGACAAGAAAATTTGGGGCTTACATAGGAGTAAGTGCCATACATCATTCCAAGCATGCAAAAAGACTCACAGAAATTGCTCCTGCCACACCATGTAAGGCAGAAGACCCCTCTGTTCTCTGCACATCCCCAGTACTGTGTCTGGGGAGAAGCTTCCCCTGATGTGTCACCACAGGGTCACTTACAAGGACCAGGACTGTGACATGGGTGTTGCCCAGAAACTTTACCCCAGGATGACGAAAAAAAAAAAATCTGGTCTATATACAGATGTTAACTTTTCTACTTGGAAAGACAAAACCAGTATTAGTCTGCTGGAATTTGAACATCCAGTTGCCAGGGAGCAGAGGGTGGAAGTCATGTCCAGATCCCTAAAAAAGACAGTGATGAAAGGATGCTGTTGCTATAAGGCTGGCAGAGAGTATCCAGAATAAAAAATATGTGAAAGTGAGACATTACTTTGTTTTATTTTCTTTCCTTTTTCCTACCCTTTATCTTCCTTCAGAAATATTCCAATATGTGAAAAACATCCCTTATTTTTAAGGGGTATTACTGCTTATAAACACAGATTCATTTTAAGAATGTATCTTGCCTAGAAGAGATTACTTGGGCTAACAGAGCATTTTGTCCTTGTCTGAAAGGGAAAATTTTTAGAAAAACTTGAAGGAGAAAACAACCTTTTTTCTCCCCCTGCCCTGCTCCTTTCCTCTACAAAAAACCCAGTAAAAAGAACTACCTACTGCAACAATAATAAAAGATTCACTCTTTCTCCACCACCTCCTGTAAACACACAAAACGTGTCTGTCTTCCTGTTTGCTTTCCTGGTACCCACAGAGATGCTGATGCAATCTCTCTTCTCTGAGAAAGGAAACGCCCCTATCTCAGTCTGCATCTTCATCCCTCTCAGCAGCTTGACTAAGCAGATTAAAAGACATGTGCACACCAAGGCAGCATGAAAGTCATAACAAAAAACAGTGACTGCCAGTGCAATGGGAAAGGGAAGCAGAGTCTGCTGCAACTGCTTAGAAATTAAAACAGGCTGGAAGAAAGCAAACAGGTCAGGTACATTGTAGGGAGGGAACCTCCAGCACCATTCCCAACCTGTCATCTGCCTCCTTGGGCTCCGTGGGAAGACTGAGAGATGACAGCTCCTCCATAGCACTCTGTCACTCCCTCCTTTCATTCTTTCCCCACCCCAAAAAAAGAACAGCTGCTGGCTTCTTCCTTCACACCTACTGACAAGGTGAATCTGAAACATGGCACCTGTCAGCCCTTGACAAAGTGTAACAAATCGAAGCAGGAACCCACTATTTGTGTTTGGGGATCAAAGCAAACTAGTCATCCAAATAAAATACTCTACAAACAAAAGCAAGTGAGAAAGGAAAAGAACAGCGGTGTGATCATGCTGAGAAAGTGCATTTTTAAATGAGGAAGAGTCAATAATAATTTTTTCATATGTAGTATTTCAAAACTGCATTTGTATAGATTACTGTTCTCATCTGTTACTACACAGAATTTGGCAAGCAGTTAAAAAAAAATAAGCACAGCTTTTCTTGACACTTCTCTTTCTAATCAGCCCCCCCCTATATCACTTGGGAGAAATTCAACTCTGCCTGCAAAATAACCAGTTATGCAGATACTGCACAAAAAGATGAAAATATTTTGTTGCTCATCTTGGTTATTTATCACAAAAGGAGAATTAGCATGAAAAACAACAACAAAAAAGATGATGTCATGGAAGAACCACAAAAGAAAAAACTGCTGCATTATGGTGAGGAGTTCTTTTAAAAGAAAGACAAAAGAACACTACAGAATTTATGTTCTCTGGCAGGTTTCATCCAGAGCAGATGTGGGGACCCAGCACTTCACATCAACACATCAACAGATGAGTAGCAATAGCTCCTGTTAGCACACACTGCAGAACAGTGGAGAAGAGCTGATCAATCAATAGGGTATATCATAAACCCATGTGCCACGTAAATAAGTCCCATCATTTGTCACAAAACACTGTTAAATCTAACTAATTCCTTATATTTCTTCCAACAAGGCAGTCTAGGAAAAGTGTGATGGTTCCCTGCAGTCTGAAAACCTAAACACAGTTTCCAGTTACAAGCCACAGCTACCCCTCCAAAAATGATCACCAGTTTGTGGACCAGCTTTAGCAGACTGAAGATTTAGGAGGTGCTGAATGAATACTCACAGGTCTGCTGAAGGAAGAACTTAGATATTACAGGACATGTCTGAAAATACGGTTTATCTATGAATATTGTCTAAAAAACTTAAGTGACCTGTAAAGACACACAGAGAAGGCTATGGTAAGGACTTCAGCTTCATAAAAATTATTTTTAGCTTTGTAATTCAGAAGAAGTACTTTATAAGTACAAAGAAGGCAGACTTAAGGTAGCAGTAAACCACTGAGGGAAGTTTACACTACTGCAACCTCAGCCAGTACTTTGAATGGTATTTGGGGGAGGAAAAAACAAAACAGAAATTAAGAGGTGCAGCACTTAGCACATCAACTGCATATGCTGCTACACTGAGCTCCCAACAACACAATTCCTCAGTGATATGATCACCCTTCCTTTTCTGCAGCATGTCTGGCCTAACCTAAAAACCTTCTATACCAGGGTTTGCAATAGCATGCTTCCAGCAGCATCTGCAATAGTCATCTCTGTTAATCTGCTGGAGGAGTCCACTCACAGTCTGCCTGCCTCAGAACACAATTTTTACATATGAAATGGTGGGTACTGAGCAAACATTATTAAATTTAAAGGAATCCAGTGCACTGGCTTTCCAAGTAATTTTATAACAACACAGTTGCTCTGCAAACTACCCTCACATGCACTGTAAACAATGGGAATGTTTTACAGGGGAATAGAAGATGAGGACCAAGAACATCTGCTAACCTAGAGAGGGCAGCTTTAAGGGTTTTGTAAGCCTCACACTATCTCATGACTTCTCAGAATCTTAACTCTTGGGAAATTGAAAATCTCAGGTTTCTTTGGAAGCCATTCAGTAGTTTCAGAAATACTCAACAACCAGTTCTATCAAAAATGAAGCAGTCCTGCCCTCTCACCCCACACAGCAGTTCATTCCTGCCCTCGTGGTTCCCTCCCTTTCTGCAGGTGCGAGCCCTGGAGTGAATCACAATTAGGATGCTCATTTTAGCTTTCAGATGATTCCACCTGCATCTGTACTCCAATCCAGTTTATCTGGAGCTAGACAAATGTTCACCTCAGCACAAAGAGATGAAGAGGCTATAAACCACATCTGCTTGTTTCAGCAGCTGTAGTGTCCTAAAAATTAAATCACAGCTTACATTTACAGATAGAGAAAAATTTGAGAACTTCTCCCCATTCACCTTAAAGGCAAAGAGAATTTGGTAGATATTAGTTCTTTCCCTTCTCAATGTTACAGAGCCATGACTCCAAATATTTCAGCACAAGGCTTCACATACTTGGAACCACACTGGTTCCAGGTGCTTCAGCAGTACAAACAATGCTAACTGAGGCAAAGAGCCTGGCCCAGTACCCAAAGCAGGCTACAGGGTATTTGCTCTCAGCTTCACTGAGCATTTGATTCAAACAGAAGAGAACTGAACTGAAAAATGCCCAGGGTACCTAAGCATACCAAACCCCCGTCTTCATACTCAGCATGTACCACATGTCAATCCACGGTTACATTGCATCAACACTGGTCAGGCACTTCAGAACAACTGTGTAAATATCAAATGCTGTAGCTCCCTGCCAATGCAAACTTGCATACAAATGTCATCTAAAGTTTCAAGAGTTTCTGTAGTAATTTTAAAAATCATACCAATGTGTGCAGCTCTTTTTCCCAGATACCAGCTGCCTACATAACTGATTGTGAGCATGATACTGTCTTCAAACCGACAGATTCGTTCCACTAACTCCATAGTCAAGGCCTACACTTCAGGATCCTGATGCAGAACAGACATGTGGAGCATCAGCACCCTCTCAGCAATGTGGAAATCACGTGTGATAACTCTCATTTACTGTATCATATAGACAACAAGGAGAAAGCTGCATAGCGAGGCATTTTCACTTACGTGGTTTATATAGAGACTCTTGCGTTTTTCTCTCACTGCAAAAACACAAAATATGATAGAAATATTACATGACTATTTTTCCCGATTAAGCTTCTTATACACCATTTATAATAAAAAGAACAGGAGACTATCTATGTGCAACATTCTAATTGCTTTTGCACTAACCAAGTATATTTATATAGCAAACACAGAAGGAACATGTATCTGTATCCATAAAGGCATTTATGCTCACTAGAGTGGTGATGGGTTAAAATTCTCATCCATTTGGGTGCTTCACCAGGCGCTGGTCCACATGGGCAAGCTAATATGCAGCAAGCTGCAGTCCAAGGTGGCAGTGGCTTGGCCATTCTTGCCCAGTTCTCTCTGTGGGTACTCCTGAGCCACCAGTGCCTTCATGCAAGGAACCGTGCTGCAAAGTGGCCTACACTGCTTTGCAGGTATGAAAGCACCTGAACAGCTACATCATGGAGTTAGCAAATTCTTGTCATAGCTTACTGTGCACTAACTCCCACAGAGGAGCCTGGAAACCGTAGGGATTACACCACTGCCTTCTATAAGGCACAAGCCTGAAACTATTACTCATGTTGGATGTAACAATGAAAATACATTTCTTTGGTGAGTATGAACCAGTCACCACAAGCAATGGTTGCACGTCAAAGCCACAATTAGCCAAAACAGTAAGAAAGTAAATAGCAACACAAGGGAGATAGATGTATAAAGTCTTAATTGTCAGGCAAATGCTTATTACAGCTGATTAAATATACTCTATTTCACTTTTTTAAGGCACTTCCCCAATTAACTCACCCCATAGAGAGCCTGCGGAGCTCTGTTCCAGTGAAAATACCACAGCATTTAGGATACAAGTCTGGAGGCAACTAACACATAAATCAAACTGCAGGATTAAAATAATAATGGTTTCATGCTGTAGGTGATTAAATGCACTTTCGTGCACCATGATTTGAAAGCTATGCAACCCAATGCACTTAGCAAAATAAGAGTGTTCACAATGGTGGGATAGCCTGTCCATTCCCTGTTGGATGAGAAGCCATTATTTGTGATTTATTATAAGCAAGCAATCTCACATAAACAAGGCTGTATGTGTGAACACTGTGAAATAATTGTGTTTAATGCAGACATAAAATGAAAATAAAAAAATAAGAAAAAACTTTGAAAAATCCTTACATAATTTTCCTCCCAGGGAGCAGAAAGGAGAATCACACATGACAGATGTTAGCCATGTCACTTAGAATATGCTCAGATCCACAATTATGGACATTGTATAAGAAACAGAATTAAACAGGAACAGCGGCAAAATTCTGATGATCTAGTAAATTGTTAAACTGCTTGAAATCCTGCTAAAACACTGCACTACACTTAAGTTCCACACACTGCATTTATCACCAGCAAAACACATAAGACATCTACAGGGAAACAACAAAATGATGGTAGATACTTCTGAGAACAGCCAAAGTATTTGTCTCGTATCACATATTGTAATATATAGGCAGTAAACAATTCCGATAAGCTGTGTGCAAACCTCATATAGCACATAAGCCAAAGTTAACAACTATTAACTGTCAAATTTTGAACACAGTTAAGTATTTAACAGTGTTTTAATCACAAATAATTATACTGCATTTGAAGTTCTTCAAATCCTGCAAAGACAGACTGCACATATACTCCAAATTCCATTTTAATGACCTTTATTCCCCTTAGTTTTTTTGTTCTGTATTTTCCCTTGTATCCTTTATTCAATTCCCCATGAAGGTACACTCCTCTATTTCCCAAAGCAAGAATATCACTCACAGCTCAATCCCATTTGCTATTTCCAGTCTCCAGAACAATTTTCACGTATTTATACACACCCCTCCTTTTTGCCTGCTTGAGCACTTCTTGTGCACAGCTTTGCAAGCACCGTGCTGACCTCCTTTCCCTATCTCTCCATATAGCAGAAACTCATTTAGCCTGGACTCTCAGGTAAGGCACTACAGGAAGGCAGCTGCTTCTTTGTGCTGAGCTTCTGGCTCACTCTGCCACAGTGTAAGGCTCAGCTCTCTCCAGAACACATGCCAGTCGGGAATGGGGCAGAGTAGAAACCCATTCTGTCACAAGCACTCTCTTCTGTAATCACAACCCCCTCTTTAAACAAGGGGAAGCCAATTATTGCACAAGGCAAAATGACTGTAAAGAGGTAATTCCATCACTTGGCTTCAGTGAGTCTAAAAATGCTTTGCTGCTCACACAGCTCAGTATGGTCTGCAGCAGGCCAGACCATCATGTTAGAATTAACCAGCGTTTTGCAGCATAAACTCCTAACTGCAACTCCAGGATTTTGGGTTTCAGGCATGGGGTTGTGATGACGTGAAGCTGAACAGATTTGGAAAAAATTTAAACAATTAAACTGCCACTTTTTTTTTAAACAATTTAAAACTTCAAAGTTGTAATGGAACTCTTCAAGTGGAGCCTGAGATGCTGCCAAATTGTCTTCGTTTTCCTCATTCTAAGGTCAATGACCTGTTCCTATTGCTGCAGGCACTTTCAACTGTTATTGTTGAGCTTTTGCAATAGGAGGAAAGTATCCTGAAATTAAAAGGGAATGAGGAAATACACACACACACAGAGGCACCTGTGTGTATATGTACATATATATGTAATTTTCAGTGAGCTGTAATAAAAACTTTCACTGTGCAGTTTCTATAGACTTCTTTTAACGTTAGCCTATCAGTGTTGAAGACAAAATCCTTGAGGATTACAACTGTAAGAACATTTTGGAAGTTGGAGTTACCAGCCATTACTGGTAACTCATCTATTTTTGTTTTAATTGGTAACTCATTTATTTTTGTTTTAATTGAGAAGACTGGTCCTAGTTGACATTTAAGACTAAGAGCAGTTTACTCCACTTCTATGCACCTATATAAGCACAATTTCAAAATCTTATTTGTCTGAAGCCCATTGTTGCACTGATACTGCAAAATTTAGCCCATACATTGAATGTGTGAAGCCAAATCTAAGTTAGGAGAGGGGCACAGCTGGAACCCACCAACAGGAAACACCATTATCAGCAGCCTGGAGGAGCAAACATTGCCTTCCTGCTACCATAAAGGAAAGGCAGTTATATTGTAGGAGTGCTGTTTGGAAACCCTGGGTTAATCACAGCCACACACTAATAGCACATGGGTTTCCAGTCACCCACAGCTCACTGGCCAAGCTCAGCAAACGAGGGAGATCTTGCATAAAGCACTCACAGAAGCTAAAAATGTAACAGGTGATATTCTGTACTAGTTCTCTAAGTAGGAAGAATTCCACACATGATTCAGCACCTATAAAATTCCCAAAAGAGATGGAAACATTTAGAAAAGCTCCTCTAGTTAGGAATCAAATTAATATTATTGTGATTTTAACTTTTCTACAGATTCATTGAATACTCAGGTAACTAAAAATTCATTTAGACTACTGACTAAGAGGGGCAGGACAATTTACATGCTTAGCATGGCATCCAGGCTTCACAGAACAAAGAGCATTAGAGACCATGTAATAAACCAAGATGCCACATGCTGTCTCATTGTATTTGTTGCTCTCTGCTCACATGTTGATTACAAGCAGGTCAAGCCCAGCCCCTGTGCCAGGAGAGTACTGTAAGACTATCAGTGAGGCTCAAAGAGCACAGGGCTATTAGAAAGCCAAACGTGGAACTGCCTGAAGGTAACATTGCCCAGTCACTCTAGCACCTAGTGATGGACTTGGCCATTTCCCACTGTAAAACCATGAGATGTACACTCACAGCCAGAGCCAGATCCTGGATGAAACCCTGAATCCTGATGCCACTCGACTCTCTGTGTATTGTGTAATGTGTATTTTAAATATCCACAGGTCTTATCTATAGAAATATTTTCACTTACAGTCAACAGGAAAGTTTACCAGCCCAATACTATTCAAGTAATGGAACAGTTATTTTCCCAAGTTAGGTGTTATCAACATAGCCAGCTCAGCTCTCCTCTTCTACATTGTCTGAAGAAATCTTGGGAGTCCCCTAGATTCCACAGCAACCTGTCAGATTACAACCCTACATGCCCTAAAAAATCCCTCTATTTTCCCTTTAACAAGCACTTTATTGCATTTTGGTTAGGCAACGTCCTTGAACAGTGTGGTAACTCCTACAGCTCACTTGGTTCAACAAGGGGCCCAAAGTACAGCCAAGTAAAATGCTTGGTACTGGGAGCTGTCCCACCAGAACACGATGGTTCTTGGCAATACATCAGTAGATAAATGATTGCAGAATCTTTTTATTTTTGTACAAACAAAATAGCCTTTGTATTTTTTCCAATGTACCAAGGACAGCTGAACAGATCTTACACTCCCATTGATAACATTTCTATAATGTTTCACTAAATTCATTGTTCTTACTCAAAAATATGTTCTTCACATTACTTAAACTAGAACAAAGCTTCGTAGACCAGCTCTAGCATGGGTATAAACATTTTTATAAAATGCTTAAAGTTAACTCCATACTGCAATAAATTAACCACTATTATTAAAGTAAGAATAATCATCCGGTCTGGTCAAAATTTTAGTTGTTGGACTTGGGTCTATTTTGTCCTTTCTTTCAACAAGCTGTAACAAGAAACAAGTAGCATCCATATGGGATTAGACAGTTTTGAAACACCGCAAAATCATTATAAAATAGACATCAATCTTTATAATACGACTATGGAAATATTATCATATTCATTTTACAGACTACCAAACCAGATTAGTATGGTAAATCACATCCAAACCCATGTAATGAGGCATTGACAGAACCAGGGCTGAATGCAGAAGGACGATCTCAAGGTCAAAGGAGGTACTCACATAATCAACTCTTCAATTAGGGCCTAAATGTATATCCTCTTTGTTCTAGTCATGCTCAAAAACTAGCAAAAAATACACAGTAAGTGAAAACTACATTATTTTTCAAGTGATGTGTTTGACACTGCAATTTTCTATGCAAATCAAAAGCAGCATTTATAGGCAGCAGAAAGGAGGACAAAGAATTCATATTGAACAGTCAGAATTACAATGCAGGAACTGCTTTGAAAGTCCTGCTAGAAAATAATGTGTTTTGCATCCATTATTCATTTATTTCTAAACCAACATGTCATACATGTCCAACAGGGAACAAAAGAACCACAGTAAATGGCTTCTATTCCACTAACTCTATCAGGAGGCTTGTTTAACCAAAGTTAATTTTAGAGATCATTTTGTCTATGTAGAAAAAACCCCAACTAAACTCCAGACAAACATGATTAGATCAAATCCATAACAAGACGAGAAGAAGAGAGAATGTTTGGGTGGGATGGGAGTTTTTTGTTAAGAAAATCTAGTGCTGAACTCATTTAGAGTATCGTCTATATCAGAGAAACCCTGGAATGTCTTCTTAGCTAATATAAACTGGCATTTTCTAAAAAAATACTTTCTACACGTTTTTCAGAAGCCTAATGTTCAGAGTTAAAAAAACCTAAGAAACAGTTACACAAAAAATTATGGATTTAGAGAAAACATTTTTAAAATATGATTATATTAAGCTTCACCCATATTTGTACTACTGGTCTGACAGGACAATTAGCTAGAAGTGTGACTACTTATAAGTCTAACATGATGCCTCTAAATGCCTCTTTTTGGAAATTACGTATTAAAGGACTATCACATGCATTCTAACAAAGGGGTTAGAGATAACTACTGTAATAAATTCAGTAACCTACCATCTGTTTGTGATTTACTGAGAAATATCGTACTGGCCCGTGGATGATCTGATGGATTGAATTCCATGTTCAAATCTGGGAAGAAAGAACAGCACAAAAAACATTTATGATTATTCAATGGCAGACAGAGATTTTCTCATTCTTTTTAATAACACCAAGTTTACATACTTAAGCAGCTACTGTAAAACAAAATCCATCTTGAGGCCCACTTTCTTATCCTTCTTTGCACAAGTGGTTGTTTTTGGCATGCAAATCATTTGCATCGACACAGCTTTGGGATTAGACTTCAGTTCTAAGGGCTGCTTTTGGATTAAAACAGATAAAGCAGCTTGAGAAGTTGGTACACAAGAAGTCAGGAATTTCCCATTTACCATCACTTTCTTCCCGCCGTGCCCCAAAGCCACAGCTTGGCACAGGAACACAGCTTGTTATATGTAATTATTGAAGAATTAAGTATTACAAACAAATGCACAGCCCTCTACAGATAGACAGGTTTCCAAGATTAGACATGATTAAAAAAAAAGTAGTTAATGCAACTGAATGTAAACAAGTAAAATCTAGGCCAGAGTGTTTTATATGGTCAAGATAAAAAAAACTTGGAACTTTCACAGATTAACGTTCCCTTTGCTGTGACAACTCTAAAAAAGAAACAAAAAAACCCCACAACTAAAAAAACCCAAAAACCACTAAAAAACCCAAATCAGTCCTAAATTCAAATTATCCCTAAATTCAAATACCAGTTACAAATTTAGATCTATCATACATTATACAAACTTCTACGAATGATTTTCCTTTTCAAGGTTAAAATCCATTGAATTTATGTGTTCCCAAATTCCACTCTACTACCAATTTGCTAACACTTACATGCCTGTATCCACTGAAAAACATGCTACTAAAATAGTACATAATTTTTTAGCATTTCCTTGCTCTCCCAGTGTGGCTTTCTCAACCTTAGAAAGAATGTAAGAGAACTATCTCCAAATGCACATTCCCTTGCATTTGATGTAGGCATTTATGTGAAACTACATACGAGCACTGGTATGTTTATCTTCTGTGATTATCCCAGCCTTTCTACAATTCTCTCATTCCGCTTTCATATCCTTGTGAAAGCTCAGTAAAACTGGAAATTAAGCCCCAGGTCTTAGGAAAAGAAAACAAAGTCTTTTTGCCTCAAGTTCTCCTGTCTACAGCTTTCCCTGTTCCTTCAGCATCCATGCCCATACTCTGCTCTCCTTTCCCTTTTAGTTAATAATTTACTAGGTCTTCCACTTCCCTGTGTTTTTCTCCTCAACACACACCTCTTTACAAATGTACTTTCTATTTGTATTTTGCCCTTTTATGCTCTCTTGGTTTCCTTTTTACCTCCCTGCATTCTGTAGCCCATGAGATGAGCAGCCTGACATGCTGCTGGAAACCTGGGCATAACTTCTGGAAAAAACTTCATCTTCTCTCTACAAGAAAGAACCAAGAAACGCAGAAGTGCAACTCCTCAGTTGCAAATGGTCTTCTTATTACTATTATCCTTATCATCAATGCCACAAAGGAAAGGGAATCCAGGGATTTCAAGGGAAAGTTATTTCGATTCTCCCAGAAATCACAGACAAGCTTGGAGAAGATCCTAGGAATGTCATCTTATGCTAGGACTTCTGACTTCAAAGGAATATGAACTAGAATGTTTTTATGTTCCTCTATGCATCTTATTTAGATATACAGAAGAAAAAAATAATCACCCATTGACATAAGACAGTGCTGGTAAAGAGTGTTTTCCACTTCAGGATGGTTTTTCTGTCACATCCAATTCAAGATGCTTTCCATTATGTGAAGAGTAATCAGCACTTAAAAATGCAAAATACATTATCTTTTATCAACCTCTTCATCTTTTATCAGACAGCCCAATACATCACCAGAAAAAAATAAAGGCACCTTTTCTTTTTTAAACCACTAGAAATATTTTTTCTGTAAATATTTTAAAGTACAGCAGTGCAAATTCAGTCAATAAAATAGGATCACAAACATGAAACTGAATCCAGCTTGCTCAACACAGAAAACCAAAAGAGCACTTCTTTCCTTCAAGCCTCGAAAATTATCTGCTTGAGGAATAATAACGACCTGGTACAGGCTCACAGTTTATTTGCAGGGCTGAAAAGAAAGGAAAACCAATTGCCACATCTTGCATCTTCAGAAGATTCCTGTGCTACAGGGTGCTATTTCCCAGAAGCAGTAAACCAACAGAGGACTTAAAGGTCTTTCTGAAAAAAAGCATGAACTACCAAAAAGCACTGGCTCTCAGATAAACTGTTATTCTTCTGACAGGAGCTGAAAGAAGGCCAGCAAAACCCCATCTCAGCAGCTGCAGAGGACAGTCCCGGGATTTTTAATGATCTTGGCAGAGCCAGCAGCCCACGGCCAGGGAGCAACCGCGGCTCCTTCCCACCGCCAAACCCTCCAGAGCAGCACGTCCTCCTCTCGCCACATCCTTCTCTCACACCCTCCCCAGCAACAGCAAGGACCAAACGCATCCATCTGCCTTTCCCAGACTGCCTGCACAAAACCCAGAGGAGGAGAACAGGGGCATGGGGAAAGGTGAAGCCTGTTTGGCCCGGCACACGGCAGCCAGAAGGGACAGGAGCTGCTGAGAGGGGCTGCAGGCAGCACTGCTGGTGTGCACCTGCACCTCGGCCACTCCCAGCTCCTCCAGGGAAAGGGCCAGCAAATCCAAGCATCCCACAGGCCACCTGCGGCACCACAACACTCCAGGCCACCACTGCTGGCACACTGGAGTATTATAATGCATGAAGTTTCACAACATGTAAGATTTCACTCTCTGGTGGTTCTTAGATGTCTTAATTCATCATCCAACTTTAAAACAAATGTCTTTTTGAGGATGGCAACAGATTTGTCACTAGAAAACACGTTACAGAAGAAAGAGATAAAATTATATACAAGTATCTGAAGCTAGTAACTCATCACCAAAGGGCATTACCCATAAAAAGGTTGCTTCTGTCCTCAAGAAAATAGTATATTCTTACTGCTTTTGTGTTACTCACAGTTCCTTCCATTATTTGAAAAGTACCATGAAAACCAGCAGTAATAGGAAAGGTTTACCCATTTTGTGATGAAACAGTCAAAGATAAAAGGAGATTTAAACTCACACAAGCAATAGTCTATTATTCAAAAGACAGGAAAATGAGAGCCAGAATTTTAAGTCTCGAAATCTGCACAAAAATGCTCTCCATTACTAACAGTCTGCTCTGCAACACATCAGAGCCTTCAAATGAAAGACTACCAGTGGGTATTTCTTCCAACAGTTACCCAGCACTCCCAAATCAGCTTTTAAGACAAAGCCACGGTTTTTTAGATAGCCCAAAGCAGAAATCTTTCACTGTAGCTTTCTTTCCAGTTAAACAGAATTGGAATATTTTTCTGTATGTTTTCCAAGTTCAAAGATCAAGTTTGTTTGGGTTGTTTTTTCTTTTCATTATTGAAGGACTGTTAAGTTATTCAAAATACAACCCACATCCTGTAAACACCTGAACAGTCTGATACCCCATGAAAATTTCAGGGCTTTTGTCTTCTAAGGATTAGGAACCAAAGGTTTGTGTCTATGAATACATGTACACATGCACATATCTATAGCCATAGATTGACTGATAGTTGTATATTTAAATGAAACATAACTTTTCGTTAGCCAAGGCAAAGTCAGACTCACATACACTTCAAATAAGAGATCATGTGTCTAACAGAATTCACACAATTTTGGAGGATTTGGACAAAAACAGTTACAAATGCATGCAAATATACTTAAGATTACATCCTCTTACTTGCTTCGCTGCAGCCAAATTAACAGTTATGATAATGGCCATTTTGATGCATCTCATCAAAATAAAATCGCTCTCTGAGAAAAAAAGTAGATTTTGCATATAACTTAATTTGGTATGTAACTGTGCTGAAGTTTAAGAAAACCACCAGAAGACTCCAACAATATTCACCCTGTACACTGTGAGAAACTTCACTCCTAAAGCTACAGCAGCTGCATTCAAATATGGCCATAAAAAGAAGTGAACTGTAAAACAGTTTGGCTTCAGACTTGGGCTAAAGCCCAGGCAAGATTTTAAATCTCAAAACAAGATCTTAAAAAGCATTACTGAGACCAAAAAAACTGAACACAGCCTCAGTTTGCACTTTTTAAAGAGCAAAAAGAGTAAGAGTAAAGTTTAGATGAGTGTAGAGGTGAGCTACAAGAGTGCTACAGACTGCTGAAAATGCTTCAAATGAGAGTCTTGAGTTACAACTTTAGCTGAAAAAAAAGGAAAACTAGGAGGTGTCTGCAGTTCACATATAACTTCGTAAGTACTGAAAGCTCTCTCTAATCTAGCACACAATATGACAAAAACAGTGAAAAATGAAAGCAGAAAGAAAGATCTTAATTATGACCTTGGATGATAAAAGAGGGAGGACAATTAGGCAGTGAAGCTCTACACCCAAGGAACATGCACTCATCTTAATGTTTTCTCTTTTGAGAAGATTGCTTCAGCCAAACATCTTTGGGCTTTAGTCCAGCATGAATATTTCGGCTCAATTTAAGAATAACTTATGCAAGTTACTTGCTTATGATTCATATGCAGGTCAGATCAGATGATCCCAGGGGCCTCAAGCTTAAGTTCTATAAAATCTTCAGAAATAGCAATATTTAAATTATTAAGCACAAAAGTTCAACAAACCCCAGTGGCGCATCTTTAAATTTTCTAAAACTGCACCAACTCTGCTGCAATTCTTCAGAAGGAGGTACATTTTCAAACTTGTGGTTAGCATACATTATGCAAAATAAAAACAGTAAAGGATGAGACTAAATCTGTTGTGGCAAAACTTTAACAAAAAACCCAACTTCTTCTTCAACTCATGAGTCTTACTGTGATAGGAGAAAGCACAACAGGAGAATGAAGGATGGGTGCTGTAGCAATTAACTTCTGAGCAACACACATCAAAGCTTCTGCGTGACACAAACAGGAAAAACCAACACAGTCACTGCTTTTCTAACAGTGCATGTGGGATGCAGCTCAGGCAGCAGGTCTGAAAATGTGTTTATTCTGTTAGAAAAATAAGATGTTATTTCCTTCCTTTTGAACAATGAAAGTCAGGTAAGTTTCCACCGCCAAAGCTCTGATGCTGATTTGATAACAGAATAAAGTCTAAACTGAGTAAACCACTGGTTTTAGTCTTACTCGTTCTGAAATAACCTGGTGAAATTCTTTCCTTCCTTCCCTTTGCCCCGGGGACCACAGGCTATCACTGCCACTGCACAGCCACCATTAAGGAAAGTGGTAATGTCCCATAGTAATGAATTATCATATGCCTAAAAATGAAATTAATCCATGTTTTTTCATCCTGTAACATTATTTTTTTAAATTATTTAAAGGGACTTCAGGTAAGCACAGACCTGTCCAGGGCATGTTGCAGAGGAAACTGAGTTTAACAGGCACAACACAAATGACTTTACTTCTTTGCCATCCTTTCTCCACCCACAGCCTGACACTACAGAGTGACTGCCTGTAGTAGGTGGAAAACAACAAGAACACCAGAAAGGTGCTTATCAAGCAATTACACGAATGCAAGCCATGAGTAATATCTAACCCTGCATGCTTCCAGGAAGTGTGTCAGAGCAAAGAGAAAACAATCACCAGAGTAGGAAAGGAAAGGGAAGCACGGGTGACCTGAGCTAAGGGGACAGCTTTCATGGAGATGTTGGCAGCAGGTTTTCCCTGTGCCCTGATGCCAGTGGGAGCCAGCACGGCTGTGACTCCCCAGCCCAGGCCACCTCTGGGCACCAGCAGCACACCAGGTGCCATTTGTCCAGCTAGCAGAAAGTGTGAAGTTGTTGCTTCTGCTCTCACTGTACCAGCCCATAAGAATGAGCTGATGTCATCTGTGGGAAGAGAAACAGAAACGGTTTTCTCCAGGCACAGACAGGGAGATAAGCTTCCCCAACACTGAACCTAGAAAAAAACTGCTGAAATAAATTCCAGAAGTCTCATTACACCTTATGCCTTTCTGCTTCTTTCTTACTCTGGTGGGCTGCTCCCCTCTATTAACAGCAATTAGCCACCTGTACAGTAATGAAAATATTGCCTTAAACATTATTATGTTATTAGCATTCCCTAAGGAGTTGGTAAGAGTTAAAAGGACACCTCAGCTAAGAGGATCTCCCTCACCTATCTCTAGTCAAATGAAGCTAACAACAAAGATTAAAATAGAAGAGAGCAAAGAAACAAGATTGAAAAAGGCTATCTCTCACCATTATTATCCATTTTCTTAGATTTTATTTTGAAGCACCATAATTTATGCAAAAGAAGCATGATACAACCTTGCATTTGGAAAGCCCTATGACTAAATCTAGCAGTAAAGTTTCCATTTGAGATTTCTGTACATCAATGTCTCCAAAACGTGGGATGCACTGAACACTAGGACTAAAATAACTCACTGGGATAAATAAATAAAGCACTGGGGTGCTTTCTGTTCAGAGGTTTTCAAAACTTTCAAAGCAAAGTAAGACTGAATTGCATTGGCTGATTTCACTGGCTAGTAACAGTAGCTGCACCTTTTTTTACACTTAAACTTCCAAGATGTGAGATCCATTACTAGAGGTTTAGCTCATGTCATTCAAACACCACACAATCACAGCATGAAGATTTACCAGTATCAGACCACAAGATCTAGCTGTAACTTTTTACAGTACTTCATGTCTAATCTAAGCAGCAACTAACCTACCACAAATAAAATGCCTCTCGGCTGCATGCAGTACTCTTGCAAAAACAAATGTTTGTGATCATGTTCCAGTACACTTTAACACGGATTATTAAAAGAAAAGAAAGTTGGAAATTGGAAGGCTTTCAAGAGGCAATTGGCTGGAAGGGTAAACTCCTTCAGGTTTGGCTAGGCTGCTGGAAAAACTTGGATGTGATCTTTGCTACCCTGGAGCTCTGGTATTCTCTGCCTACCATTCCAAGCAAACAACGGGCACGGCATTTCTCAGCAAGTTCCAATTACATAGTGACTCTGTTCCAGGCTCTGCTCTGATCTTGGTTTTCGAGGGAGGCAGAGATAGTTCATCAATAAAATAAATCCTCTGTGGCAAATAATGGTAATTTCTGTACAGTTATGCCTGACCAGGCAGCCAAGCTACAGCCCAGAGCAATTCTTATGGGCACAGCTCTATTTATTTTCTCTTCTAGAAGCAAATCACAGATANCTCTTATGGGCACATTTTATTTTGTGGGCACTATTTTTATTTTTATGGGCACTATTTATTTTGTCTTCTAGAAGCAAATCACAGATATGACTTTCCACAGGGTAAACAAGGTTTGTATCCAGGATTTTTAATTTTGTATCCCTGTTCAGGGTTTGCTTTCCCTTACACAGCAGTCTCTCCCAACTAACTAGACACATATCAAGAGCAAATTAAATGATCTGACATTAAATGATACGTAAGTCTCTTGTGTAATGTCTCCTTACATTTAGAACATGAAAGATACCAATTAATAAACTTTTTCCCTCTCAAGTTAATCTCATGGAGGTTTTTCAGACATTTCACTTACTAGTTTTTGCTTTAACTGTAACCAAAATTAATTTTAAATTTTTATTGATATATAAGACAGAAGAAGACAAGAAAAAAAATTATTAATGCAAGCACTTATCCATTCCCTTCCCCACAGGAAAATAGAGAGGAAAAGACTATTTCCCCCCATTACGTGCAGAATTCAGCATGGACTGAAGAAAGCAACAATTCTATGCTATTATTAAATCAAGAGCATTCCCCTTACTTAAATACAACTGTCCACTGTAAAAAGTTCCTAACACAACATACAAGACTGTGCACACATGTATTTCCATCATACTCAAGTACTGCTCCTCTGGCTTTTGAGTATAACATAGAATCATTGAATCATATAATTATTTAGGTTGGAAAAGACCTCTGAGATTATTGAGTCCAACCATTAACCCAGCACTGCCAAGTCCACCACTTGGATGGTCCAACCATGTCCCTAAAAGCCACATGTACAGTCTTTAAGAAACCTCCAGGGACGGTATGGTCACTGACAGGCTACACAGTTCAATGAAGCCTACAAAGACAATGCTTCAAAAACAGCAGCACGACCTTCAGGCAACCTAAGTTCCGCAGCAAACACCCAAGAGAAAAGCTGAAATAAAAACACCTTTTGAATGTTAATGTCTTAAGATGGAGACATTAAATACTGTTCCTGGTAGAAGTTAAAATCATGGAGAAAATCTAAGTAAAAGTATTCTGAGATTAACACTAATGTGAACGCAAATACCAACCAGAAGAATTTATGCTCCTGCTTTTTAAGATTTCTAAATATGCTTTTAAAATTTAAATTTTTTAAGTCTTCCAGCCTGTTCTAATACCCTAGCAGTAAATGTGATAAATTCAGACTGGGTAACTGTCGCAATTAGTGATGAAAAGGCAAAAGGGAAATTTAAGTGCACTACTCAGTCCTTTTTTTCTTATTACTGTACCAAAGAACTGGAAGTCAAAACAGACTTACTTAAAAAACACTGAAATTTATTCAGTCATTTTAAAGAGTAAGCTATATGAATAATGGAATGTTTGAGCAGGATTGAAAGGAAAAAAAAGTGTTCAAAATCTTCAAGTTTTTCCTTTTGCACTGCTACAAATCTCTGGAACATATTTCAGGATGTGCAGAAATTGAAGGCTTTTCCCACTGAGGGTAATTTTCTTCTAGGACCCACACATGAAGATAACTGAGGACACAATGCAGGCTGGAGTCAGGCTAACATGCTGACCTTTTACTTCATGTCTATAGCTCAAAGGAGCACGTAACTCTTACTTCCCAAGGAAGCTGTGGATGCCCAACCCTGGCAGTGTTCAAGGCCAGGTCGGATAAGGGCTTGAGCAACCTGGTCTAGTGGAAGGTGTCCCTGCCCACTGCAGGGCATTGGGACTGGATGATCTTTGGGGTCCCTTCCAACTCTCAACATTCTGTGATTCCATGGTGACTCCACCACTTCCCTGGGCAGCCTGTTCCAATGAGAATCCTCTCAGAGAAAAATTGTTTCCTAATACCCAATCTAAACCTCCCCTGGCACAGCTTGAGGCCATTCTCTCTTGTCCTATCACTGGCTGCCCGTGAGAAGAGGCCGATCCCCACCTGGCTGCACCCTCCTTTCAGGGAGTTGTAGAGAGCAATAAGGTCTCCCCTGAGCCTCCCTTCCTCCAGGACAAACACTCCCAGCTCCCTCAGCCCCTTCTTGAAACAGTTGTGCTCAAGTCCTTTCACCAGCTTCACTGTTCTTTGGACACACTCCAGCACCTCAATGTCATGGAGCATGATTCATTTTACATTGCCCTAAAACATCTGAAGTGTAAGAAAAATAAAATACAGTACTGGAATGTAGAACACAGTCTATTCTAAAAGCCACTTCTTTAGATCAAAGTATCTTGGCATACAAAAATATTACTTTCCCTTCACTTATCTGACTGAAAATCTAAGGCCAGCAAAGTGAAACAACTTCTCAAATATGGTGGTTTAAGACTTTCAGTTTCCTGTTAAAATTAGCAAGACTGATGACAAGCACGTGTGTGAGCATGCCTCCCTTCCTTCCTGACAGCATGCCCAAGACATGCTACAGGATAAAAGACACTGATAACCCTTTAGTTGCAAACTGTCCTCACAGAAAGCCTCCCACCAATCTTGTAAAAATTGTTTTTCTTTTATTTTCTTTTTTTTCTTTTTTTTTTTTTTTTTTTTTTTTTTTTTTATGATGAGTTCAACAGAACCCAGCCCAAGATTCATAACTGGGCCCAAAACTTGTTCATATGCAGGATATCCAGGGATATCAAGCAGGCATGTGCAGGAATACACACAAACTGACTCCAGAGCTGAGGAAAAGCATTCCCTGAGACATTACAGGTTTTCATGGACAAAAATTCACTCTGAAACACCGTTTTCATTATACTGAGAACACAACGTGACTTTTGGAATGAAACACTTACACTGGGACAGCAAGTGGAGCCCTGCAAGTCCCTCACACCAAGACCTCCCTTAGTTCTGACGCCCTGGCGCTGAGGATGGAGCATTTCCAGCCCAGCTGACACCGGCGGCCTGAGCCAGAGCCAGCGGGGGCAGCAGCCTCCCTGAAAGGTCTCAGGCCTGCGAACAGCCTCCTGCCTCAACCCATCTGGGTGACCACACAGCTGAAGGCAAGCGAAACTGCTCTAACACGTCTCACCAAAAGGGAGGGAATGCACGTGGCATTTCAGTTCCGCTGTTAGAGTACAAATATGGGGTAAGGCTTGCTCTCATTTTTTCAGAAGCATGGTCCACTCTAAATATTATAAGTAATACAAACAATAAGACTTCCACAAAACCTTTTTTTCCCCAATAAACATACATGATATAGTTGCCCTCATTTAAAGTAGGCTGGGGAGAGAAACTACAGTGCCCCTTTTAGCAGCATCTTGCTTTGCACTCCTGGGCTTTGCTGCGCATGGCCCATCGCTGCTCATCTTCTCACTGATGACCTTTCTGTTTTCCACACTTGTGGGCACTTGAGAACACCATACTCAAGTTTCCCAGTTCCACCTTCTCTCTTACTAACCTTCCTCGATTAAATGCCACAGAGCCAGCTAGAGCACACTAGATGTGATCCTATCACCGTGCCCACCTTCAGGAATACCTTCACCTGTTTCCAGGGGGATTTATTAACACCTTCACTGCTGCCTGCTTTGTCAGCATCAGTCATGCCCCAGTTACAGCACACATAGCAACAAAAGGAACTAAGCCACTGTCCTATTAACCTCAAACTGAAACTGATGCATTTCTCTAATGCCCCTGTGACACTGAGCACCACAAATGCTTTCTCCGTAACACACTTTTACTTATACACCACTTTACAATGAATTTACTCTGCCCTATTAGATTCGAAGGCAGACAGAAGGGAACATAAAGCATTGTGAAAGATTTTTTTTAAAAAAACCTATTAATTTAAAGAAAACAAACTTATTTTCCTTCACATGAATGCATCAGAAGAAAATACATTATGATTCACTCACCACTCATTATGATACCTACTTTACATGATACATGCAAAATCTTTTAAACACAGTATCATCACAGACCTAAACAAATTACACCAGCTGATGCCATACCAAATTATGTCACTTGTTGTTTCAAACAGTACTACCATGCTGTCCCACCAAGAGCCTTCCAGCCATCCATGCCCCAAGAAAGGCTGGCTGTGAACCCAGCTGCTCTTGCCACAGATTTAACCTAGAGGTTAGCAGCTGGCAGGGCATTATTTGTCATTGAGCCAAACACACAACACCAGTCACCAGAAGTGTTGGGTTAACCTACAGCAAAGTGAGGCAATTTTACTTGAAGACACAGACCAATACAAAGTCAGCAGCATAATCATCATCATTTCACAGCTGAGCTGACATTATGAGCCAAAATCTTAGACTGAAGCATTATCTGCAGCTTTGCACCAAGGTGCATTTCACCATTCCTCAAAATACAGACATTATTGCCACGCAAATCAGTAAGAAACTGCATGACCTTATGGATGTATTATGTTCTGCAAACCAGGGCACAGAAGCCTGAGCTGCAGCTCAACTCTACATCTGGAAAAATGCATCTCATGATACTGATTGAAGCTCTGGGGAGCTCACACCAGCCCAGCAGGGTAGGACGAGTTTACCCTTCCTCATTCCCTTACAGAAATTATTTTTTAAAGTGCCAGTGAAAATGGCAACTTTCCAGGCTCTCTTCTTTTCTTTTGCTTCCCTACTGAGCTGTGTGACCCAAAGTTAAAGTAAGTAGGTAATCTGTGAAATACAAAGAGAAAAATATCGACCTTGGTTTCTCAGAAAATTTAGTTCAAGTGTATTATACAACACTTGAAAAGGCACATTTCTGACTTCAAGGGCGACAGCTGCTTTTTTAATATGCAAAAATGTAACTTGCAATCCTTTCTGAGGAAGACTCAGAGGCAAACTATCAGGCAAAGTACAATAACAGGCTTTCAATTTTTCCCCTGTAGATTTGTATTCACATGGCAACCAAATTACCAAGCTACCAAGATACAGTGTCAAAATCATACATACAAATCATCACCTAAAACTGAAAGTCAACTGATATTAAAAACCTCTCTTATCAGTGAATCTCTACATCTGTCAATGTATGCAAAGGCCCATAAACATACACAGTTAAAGCACATGGGCATGTATGTGCACACATCTGAGCCTCTGAGCACTTGCATTACTCAGCTGTCAGGCTGCCCCTATGCCCAGAAGGCTCAGTTCCACTGAAGTCTGATGAACAACCATGTCATTATTGCCCAGACTCCAGACACAACCTCTTCTAAATCCGAAACCCCTGTGACTTCCACACTCCCACATCCCATGTAGCAGGCACACAAAAAAGAGCAAGAAGAAGGAAAATGCTAATTAAACTCTGAAGAAAAGAGATACAGATCTTTAACTGACATTTATTCTCAGTCTTTCAGTTCTTTAATCAACATCTGTTCTCAGAAGAGTCAGCTCAGTCATTAAGTGCTGAACTTGAGGAAGCACCTTACAACAACTGAATATGTTACAAAATTGTCACTATACAAGCTACTATTTCCAATTAGATAAAAAGAAAGCAGTATATTGATTTTTTTTATTTGCTGTGAGTTTATTGCAATCTCAAACAGTGCCATCTATCTTCATCATGATTTAACATATTAATCTGAGTATCTGAATAGCACTAAACAACCACAGGAAAATTCGCTTAAATTTGCTTTTAAATCAAAATCCTACAGAAATGTTCTGCTCTTGTCCCAAACATGAAATTACTCCCAAGATTACATTGGCTCAATGCCCAGGACTAGTAACACCCAGTCCCAATGCAGCAACTAGCTTCAGATTCAGTATCTTGCAACTCTCCAGCTCTTAATAAAAGCCCTGGACAATTAAAAAAAGGATAAAAGTGATTTCCTATTTGTTTTCTTTTCCAAGTCAGGTGCCACCACATGTAATACTCAAGTCTTGAGGCTGACCTGATCAACCACCAGTAACGCAGCCATTCTAAACTCAGGCAGATAAAACCGTGCAGATCAAACCCGTAACAGCGATACCTGTGCCATTGGCAAGGGGGAGAGGCACTGTGAAAGAGCACTCCAAAGACAAGTCACAGAGCAAGGTTAAATTATGTGCAGCATGGGCAAAAAATCTGAAGGGGGTACTGCTATTTCCATTACAGATGGAGGTAATACAGGTACAGGTACTGAGGCAAAGGAATCAAGTCAATGAACCATTAAAATCCCAGTGCCATTCTGCACTTAGTCCATAGCTCTGTAGATCAGACTCCAAGCATCAATACAGAGAGCCAGAAAAAGAAGAGCACATACTCTTAGGGACTCATAGGGGTCACATGACTATCTTGTTCAAACTTAAAAGTTACTTTTTAGATGTCTAACTCAGAACTAGTCATCCAGCTGCCCCTCAAGAAACAAAGTATGCACTTCTAGAAGTGTATTTGTTTAGCATCTATTTCACAAAATCCTAAAACAAATGTTTGGGATAGAACAGACCATCATAGTCTGGACATATGGACCATTTCCACTATACATGGAACCACTGGTGACAAATTCAGTCTAAACCAAGATGCAGCCACCTAAGGTTAAAACAAATTAATCTTCTCTTGGTTACGAAATTTCTGATTTGACTGTGTCACCCAGGACAGGCTGCTGACTGTCCAGCACTGTCAGTGAAGCTGGACTCCTTGCCCTCACATCCCACTCTCTCTTGATGTCCTCCATACACAATCTTTATTTCACCAACAAATCATGCTGGATTCCTAGAGACAAGCCCTCCTTCACTGCACTGACTGATGCATTACTTGGACCAGTCCATTCTCAGTACAGGATGAGGCAGGAGTCCTGCTTAAAAACAGCATGTGGGCACATAAGAAATCTGGGAAAGGCAGAGTAAATTCTTTGATTCTGTCTAATCTTGAAAATTCCAGAATCAGTTTATCTTCCCTAATCTTTTAAGCCTTTTCTCAAAACCATGAGTACACATTAAGTCTGCTTGAACATCTGGACCCTTTTTTAAGAAAAACCTGTTGCTCTGAGAAGCCTTCCAGATTCAGGAGAGGACCTACTAAAGTGTCAAGTAATATCAAACCATTTGGTCTCTGCTGTCCCTCAGGCACATCAGAGATGGACCTAGTCTGACTTCCCTTACCTTTCCTGATACATTTATTGACAAACATACCAGGAAATTAATTTAAAAATACATAAAATAATGTACTACACTAACCCAGTCATGCTTCTAACTACTCCCATTGGCATTATGTGTTGCTTACTTATTAAGCAGTAGCTTATTTCCCCAGATGACAGGAACTGTTCCAGGTACCAAGGCTACTGCAAAGATACATCCAAATGTCAGACCATATGTAATGCAACATTTTTGAACAATCACTTCCTATTATTGCCTGGCAGGGAAATGCTAATTTAATTCACCAAGTTCAATTCTTCTGAGCCTTATTTTTGCCTTAAACAGCTCAACATGTTCAAGTGTTCATCACCAAATTCAGACCTGTCCTCAACCCGTTAGACACACCGAAAGCAGCCACAGTGAATTGCTACCACAGAACACGTGAGCCTACAACACTGCTTTAAGAGTTGCTAAGAGAAACAAGAATCAGAAAGACAATGTATTAAATCAGAAAAGAGAATACCTAATGCTAATCAGACTGATCTCATCAAGTCTCCTCCAAGACAATCTGCTGAGGGAATCTACTGACAGGGAAGAATAACCACATCATTAGCAATTTGTACTGCTGTCAGGAACACATTTAGTCACGCCATAGATTAAATGTTTAAGCAATTGCTAAGCAGACATGAAATTCTCCAATCCAAAGGCCTGTGTCTAATCTGCCAATAAAAAAAATTAAATACAGTGAGTCATTTTACTCAGGACAGCAGTTCCTCATCTCAAATATCATCAGAGGTTTTTTCATTAAAACATGTCAATTGACATCATAGGAGAGGTTTTACTGGCATGTGTTGTATGTACAGAAGCAGATACCAAATGCAACTCTGACTGCCCTTAAAAAGTGAAAAAAATACAATTTCATGTATTCAGGAGTCACCACCTAAAATGAATGTGATATTTACCTGAAGGTCCTACTCTTCTGAAGAACCTATTTTTAATACTGAAAGTATCCAGACTCAGAGAGAGAAAATTGAGCAGGTTTTTGTAACAGAAGGTTACATCTATCAGACTTGCTTAAGTCCTGTCCTTAATGGAATAAAAAATATTTGCATAAGGGCGATCTGGCAGATATACAGAATCACAGAACCAATTAGGTTGGAAAAGACCTCTGAGATCATCAAGTCCAACCTATGACCAAACACCACCATGTCTAGAGAACTGCACTGAGTGCCATGTCCAATCTTTCTTTAAATACTCCACCAACTCCCTGAGCAGTCCATTACAATGTCTAATCATCCTTTCTGCAAAAAAATTCCTCCTAATGTCCAATCTAAACCTCCTCTGGTGCAGCTTAAGACTGTACAACCTGCCTGGACTTACAAAAGGCTTTAACAAGCCCACTTCCTTCTAAACCTAAGCAAACATTAAGTGCTCAGAAAGGCCAGGCACAAATGGCAAAAAAGATGGGAACAGAAGCACAGGATGAAATGGTCACTTTTCAACAACTGTTCACTGTTGTTTTTCAATACATTCAAAACCATTAAGTGATATTAATAAGATGGCAAAGTCTGCAGATGACAGGACATAACATCTCAAACAGCATCAACTGTGAAAAATGTCTTAGTTACTGGTTGACAGAATGGTTAATGTAGATAAATGCAAAAATTGGGGCACACAAGAAAAAACATTCAAAATTCATCTTCAATATTATGAGCTTCAAATGTTCCTTCTCAGGAAGTATGTTGTAGGAATTGGGAAAAAATGCAATCCCATATGGACATACTCAAATCCCACTGAAGGAGGAGGCTCCTCAGCAACATTAACGCTGTGGAACTACTTTCCACACAACACTGAAGTTCTTACAGTATCAACGGGTTCAAAAGGGATTAGAGAGATTCCCAGAAGACAAACTCACTAACAATTGGAAAGTACATAGTAACACCTCAGGGAATTCCCAGGGTGCAGTCTTAGGGCAAATATCGTTATTATTCTGGTACCAGCTCACAGAGGAGACAGGAGAGAAGGCCAGGCACAACTTCAGTATAACCAACACCAGTCACATTAAAATCCTGTTACATTGCAATCTGATAAACCAGCAAAATAAACATCTTAAATAAAACCAAATAGGTCCTTTGTTATTGTGAGCTACCTAAACATCTGAATTACCTAAACCCAAAGCTGGGAATTTACTAGACAAGCACGTACTTTTTAAGCAAGGAGCAAAACTGTCACTGCCTCACAGTTTAACATTAACTAACTTGTCTCCACAGCATCAGATTGCTTGTCCCAGCATCAGATTTATGGCAGCATATGGACTTTCATCCTCAGAAGCATTTGTCCTTCTGGTAACTGATGTTTTGGAAAGCAGCAGAAAAGGGAAGTACTGCATGTCTTGCACATCAGCTGCAGGAATCAAAATACACTAGTAAGAAGTGAACCAAGTCCAAACCAAATGTTCAGTAAGGGCTCAATTATTGATCTGCTGCAGGCCATGTAACTGCCCCAGTTAACTCGGAGGGCAGTGCACTGCTATGTTGCAGTTTTTCTGGTTGGAACAATGTGCACGTACCATCTCTTACTAAATACATGCTGATCCACTGCAAACTGCCTGAGGATCTGGACAAGCCCATGAGGAATTCATCGTGAACCTTCTTTTTCCTACTGGTATAGATCTACCCTGAAGCCATAGATTAAACATTTGTAAAACAATGACTAGATTTTCTAGTTCTGCAGAAAAAATTACTTTGGGGTAGAGAGGAAGAGAGGCTCTAGGTTTTGTGTTTCGAATTTTGAGTTGTTTAAAGTTTTCTTCTTGAAAATGGATTAAATGCAGAGGATTTTGTAGGCCCTTCCTACCTATCAAAGAAACACAAGAAGGATTTCAGTTTTCATGTGGTTTATTACCATGTGAAAGCCTACCCAGCAACGGGCAGGGAAGGTGCCAAACCACAGACTGACTCCAGTTAGTATCTAAAAGCTCTTGCTTTTAAATATCACTTTTACTGGTATTTATTACACGTTATTCAATGTACAGCCTATAATGCATCTATACAACAAAGTGAGGTTTCAATAAAGCTTTGGCTGTATGGAGGGACTGGATCCTGACTTCCCCAGGTGCCTACACCAGGCTGCCTGACACACCTAAAGCACAGCACTGCTCAGTGAGACACAGATAAACTCCTAATGCTTCAGTAAATGCAGATCAAAACTGCTACAGTTTTTTAAACATCCCAAGACCTTGGTGAAATAATTTTTGTCAATGTTTTTCAAAATATCACAAGTTCATTTTTCTAAAAATTAAACGCAAAAAACTTTCAATGTAGAGTTTTCATTCTGACACACATTTTTTAAAACAGACTTCTCACAATTTGTAAATCATGACCATTGCCAGCTAAAGAGGCAAATTACAAATGGAACATAACAACACAAATAAACAAAAAATCCTCAAACTGTGATGTTTAAATGTTCTCTCACTGCCTTACAGTGCTGTATTATGATTTGAATGACACAACTGGGTTCTGAGAACCTACAAAAGAAAACTCTCTTGTCTAGAAGGCAACAGAGTTGTCTTTCTCTGCCTGCCCCTCATTCACATCTGGATTGTGAAGAAAAATGGCTTGACTGACTGGCTTTACCTACTGCCTGTGACCAGTCTAGATCCAATTTGTACTTCATCCTTGCCATCCCCCTCAAAAAACTCCCTGCTACTTTTGCTGTAATAATGCTGCAAAATTTGGCACCTCACAGCCTCCTTATATAAAAGGAAAATTAATTTCAATTTGCTGTTTCTACTTTGTCCTAGCAACATGAAACTCACACTATTTGATTATATAACCTCCAGATATGTGGGAGGGATTTGGAGGCTTGCCTGAAAACCTGCCACTTCTTAGGCATTCAAAGGCTCGACAGCATGTTTCTCCTAAGTACACATCCATGTAATGTAGCTGAAATCACAATTTAGTTCCTCCACTCTATATCCTCAACAAAGCTACCAAAAGAAAAAATGCCACAAAGGGAAGAGGGTAAAATTTAAAAAAAATTAAAACATGTGTGACATCTATACAATAGCCTGAGCTTGGTCCTGCCATAAATAAGTCCAAAAAAGTTAATGGATTCACACCAATTTATACTATCCAATAACTTCAGTGATTTCAGTCCAAATACCAGCAGATCAGTCACTGTAAAATACAGTCACCAGAATTGACATTGACGTCACTGTTGCTGGCAGCTTTTTCTGAAATCTGTGGACCGGCTGAACCTTAGCCTTTTTTTCAATAAACGTTTAAGCACGTAACACACCAGTAGTTCCAGTGACAGAGTGTAAGACACTTCCTGTTCCCTTTATGTATCACTCTTCCCTGTGCCTTGGTCTTAAGGCAAATGGCAATCATTCAGTTATCAATGAAGTCAGTCTGTTTTCATTGATAGGCTAAGATTTTCAAAAATACCACAGAAAAAGTTTTAACATTCATTTTTTCAGTCTTAAAAAAAGTTCAAATTATTCTGTTTGAAGACTCACAGAACAGAAGAAAAGCACAGAAAAGAGACAAGGTTCAACTCGACATGTTTTTACAGCACAAGTACTAGCAAGCTGAATCCAGCTGAAATGTATCAGCCTTTGAAAAATCATTAGCATCATCTTTGTTTTCTTTTTCAATCTTTAAAACCTGATGCTGTCTCCAATCTGCCTGACTTCAAAAGCAGAAATTATTTGTCCTCAATATGATTATATCTGCATACTGAAAAACATCTTATGAATGTTTTAATTTTGACCTTTTTTACCTTACATTTCTTCTCTAAGATACACAGATGAAACTTCCACAACTGGACACCAATTTGCTCCCATATAAGTAAGTGGAAAATAGCTGATATTCCTGAAATCTTTTTGAGATCTTAGTCACTTTTCACCAACAATGACAAGAGATGCCATAAGTTATTCTGATCAACTGAATATGGTAATTTATTCTGAAAGTTCACAGTACTTCAGTTCTTCAAAATACCAGGATGAGTGAAGAGACAGAAGCAATTTTTGAGACACCCATCTCAAAAGTCTTCCATGTGCCTCATGCTTTGGGCATATACACCGTGTTCCAGGCCAGCAGCTACCAGTATTTCCAGTACTGTCTTTTCTTCAGCACAGTAAGGGGAAGGTTGCCATTGCAGTTGAGGCAAAAGGCTGGGAGTCCTGAGACTCAGGGCAAGCATTCAACTCTGTCATGGATTCTGAATGGATTGACCACTGACACTTTCAAACCTTTCAGAAGAACAGCTGCTTCTTGCTCTAAGAATTGAAAGAATTGCTCCAAGAATGCCACTCGCCTTCTCAAGGCTTGTGTGGCAGTCTGCAAGAGACTGTCTGCACTATAGCAACACAAGATATCTTCAATCAATAGCCATGTGTAATGATTCAGCAGAAGAGTTTACGTAGAGCTTATGACAACTTTCATATTTTCAGAAGTTGCCACTAAGAAAGCTGCCATACCCTGGCACGCCCTGCTCTATCCTTTCTAGAGGAAAACTAAGAGGACTGACTAAAACATCCATACTTAAAACAAGTATCTGAAGAACTAATGAGAGTGGTTGAAAAGCTTTTTAGCTAAGAAAATTAGTCTGGAGACTGGACAATACCAAATGAGCCAAGAGGACAGAGCTGGCACAGGCAGGCTTTAGACAAGTTTGAGATGGGGAAGGGGTAAATATGGGTGCACTTACAAAAGAATTGTGGATCTTCCTCCTGAGCCAAAGCAGAGTTCCAGAAGTGGAAATAGACCAGAGGGTATAGACTTTTGCCTAATCTGTGTGTAACTTATATTAGTAAGTAAATAGTAATGATGTCTTAAAATAGTTCAAAAGTTTAGGGCGACACCAGACTCCTATACATGCACTAAGTGTCTCTGAAAACCAGTATGGATGGAGATCTGGGACACTGCAGAATTTAGGCTCCAAATATCCTGGAAGTTAGCACAGATCTGAGAGCTGAAGGCAGTTGGGATGTTACCCTGCTTTTTTTGTGACAGGGTAATAATAGGCCTAAAACCAGGAAATCTTTCAGATGTGCCAAGAAAGAAACAATACAAAGGCTTCCTGAGATATAGAAAGCATAGCAGATCTCCCAGCACTGCCAAAATCCTGAGACTGAGGAGTGCTCAAGTAGATTAGTGTCAGTTCCACCAATCTGACCAGTCAGATCAACTCCGGAAAAGACAGTACACCACAAATCAAAATTCCTGCATTTCTGCCTTTGGGTGAATCCATCGTTCAGGAGTAAGTTTCCACTTTCTGACACTGCAAAGAGCAAGCATGCAAAGAGCTACTCTTGAGGTTTAGGTAACTATACAAGCAATCCATGTTGGCTTACTCCCAGTTTTTAAACCTGTGAGACCAGAGAACAGCAGAAAACTGTTATGTATTTCCCAGAAAATTGGACAGAATTACACCTTTTTCTTCTGGAAAGCCATAAGCTTGCTTTTTTCACTTTTTGTTCCAAGTTGGTCACATAAGTGTCAGAAGAATCATATTTTTACAGAGGACATCCTTTCCAAACCACAGCTTTGTTCACTTCTGACTCCAAGGTGACCAAAACAAACATTCTAGCAAAGAGAAGCTGGTCGCCAAATAGCTGTAAGAAATTTCTGCCTAAATGCTTTTTTCACAAGCAGATTTTTCATATTATTTTTAACTGTCGTAAGAAAATCTTTCTCTCTGCCCTCTCTCCCACTTCTGATCTCTAGAAAAATTTCATATCCATTCTGTAACAAATTAGTATGTCTGCAACTGTCATAAAGTAACACACATAAAATCAAGTGGAAAATTGTTCCCTTCAATCCATCACAGAACGCAATATGCAATAAAAAATAAAATAAATTTACAAGAACAGAACAGAAGCTTTCAAAATATGTTTATTTGACTCCTTTTCTTTTACCAACATCATCTTTTTCTTATTGGATTTCTCAAAGAAAAAATAAAGTTAACACCACCAAGAGCATTTTTGAAGCCACCTTCATATTGCCTGAAATGAAATATGCACATGAATCCAAGTTTTTTGCCAGCTCTGTATAACCTCTGCATTATCACAGATTTCACCATTTACAGACAGATGGTTGATTCCCTGTTAATTGTCCTTAAGACATATGCTTTTCTGTTGAACAAAACTCTCAACAGAAGTTTTAAAAACTTACAAATGAACACATGAGCAAATGAAGAGCAGAGGCCATAAGGCAGTTAATACTGTCAATTTATGTATAGGACATTTCACAGTAATCCAGGCTGCACTGGTCTTTAGTGTACTCACAGAATCCAACCTCTATTTCTCATTGGCTCACTTCATTTCTAACTTTCTCATTTCCACATTGGCAACTTCCAAGCTTCATTTGTCTTCTATTCATACAGGGAGGAGTATTAAAGGCCTAAGAAACGATAGACCAGTGCACAGAGAATGGAATTCCACCACAGGCAGTCATCTCAAGCCTTTGTTATTTGTAGGCAGATGAAGGTTCATACAATTTATTGGTAAAGGTCCTTGATTAAACCTAAATTAAAAGAGGAGCCTACCATGCCATTATTATTTGACATCTACTCAGACCAAAAGCAGAGGCTGAAGAAATATATTGGTATGGAATACCTTCTTTCTAGTTCACTCATCTCTGGCAAATATTTACATTCTCAACACGACAGGTGCAGCCTGGCATCCACCCAGCTGCTATCTTCTATCTGAGGGTCTGCTCTGTTCTCTTGAGATTGTTAGTCTCTTATTGAAGACATTTGTATATACACATTATTTTGGGAACTAAAAATATTATTACACTTTTGGAAAAATTGACTCTTCTGCTCTCAGAAGTGTAGAATTGAACTTTGGAACATGCTTTGGATAAATTACACTTCAAACTGGGCTTCATTACTTCCCTGGTTTTCAGGAAACCGAACAAAAAATTTAAATAGGATGATCTTATCCAAGTCAGCAAAACTAACCCATTCTACAATAGATATGACAATTTCCTCATCTCCAAGTACAACTAAGTCTGTCTAATTAGTAGCAGCTGATGATCACCCATCAGTTATTTGACCATTCTCCCCTCTTGTGCAGGTCCCATTGCATCCACACATAAGCTCTAGTACATTCTTTCACAATGATTTCCAGTGCTGCCAGTCTTTGAATGTTCTTCTGATCACATCTTACTGGCTAATAAAACATTAGTATAATGTCTCTCTAAATACTCTCCAGACCACAACAGGCTACAAAATCTTAACCAGAAGTTTCCACTCTCTGAAAAGTGGAATACGTGCACTTTAGAAGTGCCCAGGCCTCAACTCAGGCATCACTGTATAGGGGAAAACCTTGAGAAAACTAAACCAGTTAACAAGCTGGTATAAAATACATTTTCAAGATGGCCAGAGGGTACCAAACAATAGTAGATGACTGTATTTGGAACAAATTCAGTGTAGTTTACACTAGCAGCTACATCCCAGCAAAGAGAGCCTGACATACATCACATTTAAAGTGAGCTATGTCTTAGCAGTCTCAAGTATATACTTTTATCAAGTACAACTCTCACTACTGACACCTTTAAAAGACAGCACAAAATATCACTAAAAGTTACCCTTGCTATATATCAGACAGCTTATCATTCTGAAGCAGTTTGCATACTGTTAGTGGTGAGTGTTATTTGGAGAACGTCATCATTGTGTAAATAAACAAGGCATCATTTAGCATCTTCTATATCTATAACATTTAGCATCTTCTACATACAGTTTAATCTTTAATTGAATACAGTGGCTTATCTAACCAATAGATCTTCCTTCTCTGGTCAACAAAAGACATTCCTATATAAAACAGATTCAACCTATTATGCAGCTGCTCCTCGAATGGCATCTTGCTGCCAAACTGCTCCAAAATCAAGTTTCTATTAATAAACAGTTGAAAATATAAAGTAAAGCTTGCCATTTAGGATCACATTTCTTGTACTGCACTTTTGAATTTATCATTCATTACAGCTGGCACTACACAGCTAAATTCCCTGTTATGCATCAAATGAATGGATATTCTACCATCATCCTGCCATGCTACAACACTGGCTGGAGAAGAGCTGTTGGTTTCAAGCTACAATGATCAATGGCATGGATGACTATGTCAGCAGACTGGCAAACAGATCTAGTTTTAAATCACAAAAACATATGCTGTGGCTTTATTATTTCAAAGGGAGATGTCACAGACCATTAGTGAAAGTGAATACAAATATCTCTCCACTTCCATCTTTGATACCTTCACCTGTTTTCATTTTTCCCCTTGCCAAAATGTTTTGGACATTTTAGGTGCTTGTGAAAGATGTTCCTTCTCCCTGTTATTTTTTTAATGGGACTGTCCTTAGACCTTGGAGTTAGGTCAGGACGATTTTTTAATTGAGAATGACATAGTCCTCCTGTAGGTGTTCTCTTTTTCATCTTGCCTGAATTCCCACATGTCTAGCTTTCCCCAAAGACAGCTCAAGAGGAAAATTATGACAGGTGCCTGCAATGTACAGAAACAGCAGGAAGAAGAAAATCAACAGGGAGCAGAAACTGACTGAAGCATGTGAAGGAAAAGGGAAAAAAGAGGTAGAATTTAGAGGTAACCTAGCAATTGGGACAGTCAGCCACTCAGGAAAGGAGTAAAGTTTAAAGTCCATAATCATTCCCCTCTCATCCTTATTTACCTTCTTCCTTGATCTTTTTTTATGTGACATGGTGATAGATAGGTATAATACAGCTGATTTGACCTAATTATTTTTAAAATTAAAAGAAACAAAAGTGTTGAAGATGCTAATAAATAAAGTATGACAAAAGTGAGACGATAAAATACTACAAATTAACACTCTAACGGACATAGTACAAAGAAATGGCAACATGATTTCACTTTCTTATAGTGGGGTTGTTTCTTTTTAAGAAAAAGAGAGAAAAAAACCTTTTGCCATTGGGAAAAAAATTTACACTACTTGAGAATTTTAGCACTCACTCATTCTACATTTATACAGATTTGGTTGATTAGCTGGAAGATCAAAAGACTAGAAGTACATCAGGGAAAACAGTTACAAATCAGATTTCAGAAAAATAACAAATCAGGCATTCAAAAATATACAGGGTCTTATTTACCACAATCATTCTTTCTGGAGCTTGAAGGTGTATAAATAGCAACCTTTCACCAAGAGGTTTATTATATTTCATCAGGAAGCCTGACACTTCAGACAATGAAGGACTTCACATGAACATATTCTTCATGAATAATTAATAGCAGTCAGCTGGTTTGTGCCTTTAAAAGCAGCTTGGTTCTTTTGTTTCTTTTAGCTGCTACCCTCTACTTTCAACTGTAAGGCAGACAGCAACACTTTTTCTTTCCTGCCAAACCAAGAAAATACTTCTTAAATACATAGGCTGAAACAACTTTCTAGATTACACAGAGATACAGTAGGTCACTATTCTCTCCATAATTTTTAACTCCATAAGAGAGATAAAAGTTTAACAGCTTGACTTAAGAATATTTTGAATTCTCACTATTTTGAACAACTCACAATTTTTAAAAAAAACAAAAAACCTTATTGCTGAAATAATTTAAGACAGTGTAAACTGTTTATTAAGAATAATTTTAATACCTTGAGATGCTTAGTGTGAAGTAGGGCAAACTGTATTTTTTGGTGTTCCATAGCAAAATAAATAAATGGTACTGGTAGAACACATCAGACTCAACCAAACCATCTGCATTTCTCCCAAAAAGTGTAATACAATATAAAGTTCTGTTCTGAAATGAGAGATACAGTTGATAGGTTAAAGGAAATTATTCAATTTTTTTCTACATTTTTATAGAGAGTGAACTGTACCCCTTTTGCTTTTAGAAGCAGAAATACCTACAGTATTTCTGCTTCTACAGTAACCTTAGAGGTCTCCAGACATATTCTGTGTTCTTTCTAAGTATACTAAACCAATTTCAATTTCCCTGGTTTATTAAAAAAAAAAAAAAAAAAACAAAAAACAAAAAAACAAAAACCAAAGTAAGCTTGTGAACTCTGCTAAGTGCCCAACAAGGGTCATTTCACAATCACATTTAATATTTGCCTATGTAACAAAATTTCTACCACCATTTATCCTCCTAATGCATGACGTGGTCACTACATGGACATATTTTCTACTTAAACTAAATAAATGCAGCACACAACTCAGGCAGATGGAATATCTTGAACACTAGTAACATTTACTGTTAGGAATGTTATGCTGGAAATGTCTGCACCTCACTACAGGACATTAATCCAGGAGAGTGCTCCCCTTGACTTATCAGATAGTCTACCACGGAGACCATTCATTTCTTTTGCTCTGAACCCTGAAGCACCAAGTGGACACTGCAAAAGAAGAGTTCCCGAGCTAGCAGACTGATGGTATGATGAAGTACAGCAAATTTTGCTCACAAATGTGGCCATCAGGGGGCCAGAGATACACTACTGAAGTCACAGGACAATCCCAGGAATCAAACTGTGTCTGAGAACACTGTCCAAACACTTCTTGAACTCTGCTGGGCTCAGTGCTGCAATCACTTCCCCAGGGAACCTGTTCCAGTGCCCAACCACCCTCTTCAAAAGGGTGAAGAACCTTTTCCAAATAACCATCTTAAACCTTCCCTGACACAGCTGCACGCCATTCCCTTGGGTCCTGTCACTGGTCACCAGAGAGGAGATCAGTGCCTGCCCCTTCTGCATGGACCACCTCTTTGAGGCTGTCCTCGTGTGGTTCTTCTGTGCTTGCATATCAAAACACATGGCACAACACTCTCCTCCCTCTGAAAGGAGCCAAGAAAACCCGAAGTAATGGCACTAGAAAGAATTTGCACGTGAAACTACAAGTGAAAGTTGTTAAGTATGTGCCATGGAATCACAGAATCAAATAGGCTGGGAAAGACCTCTGCAATTGAGTCCAACCTTTGCCCGAACACCACCAGATCATCCAGACAACAGCACTGAGTGCCACATCCAGTCTTTCCCTAAACACCTCCACGGACAATGACTCCACCACCCCTCTGGACAAGTCCATTCCAATACCTAATCACCCCTTCTGCAAAAAAATTCCTCCTAATTTCCAACCTCAATCTCCCCCAGTGCAGCTTAAAACTCTGTCCTCTCATCTTGTCCCTGGTTGCCTGGGAGGAGAGGCTGACCCCTACCTGGCTACAGCCTCCTTTCAGAGAGTTACAGAGAGTGATAAGGTCACCCATGAGCTTTCTCTTCTACAGGCTAAACACCCCCAGCTCCCTCAAATGCTCCTCATATAACTTGTTCTCCAGTGCCTTCACCAGCTCTGTTGCCTTTTTCTGGACTTGCTCCAGTATGTCAATATCCTTCCTGAACTGAGGGGACCAGAACTGGACACAGGACTCAAAGTGTAGCCAGTTTCTATTATCCTGAAATATCCTAAATCATTACCCTAATTACTACAATCTATATTATTCCTCTAAATATCCTCAGATATTCTGGTATCTCCTATTTGTCAGAATAAGCAAACCCTCATCACTTGTCCAACATATAGTCTCACATCTGAAATAAATACACAAGGTAATGTTAATGTATGAGTATTTTATTGCAGTGTATTTTGAAAAAAATTGTATTTGGCAAGGCTAATAGCCTCCCCAGCACTCTCAGCTGATAAACTTATGTTTCCAATATGCAGACTTTGACCTATTACAACTTTGGAAAACTTTGGAAAAAGTGACCAGAAACCTTTCAGCACAGTTCAGAGACTTTGGGAAGTTCAGCCAAAGTAGTTTGGTCTGTGTGCAGCCTTCAACAGGCTTCCTTCATTTCGACAGCCTTTACTTACCCCAAGTACACACTTCCCCCTCCCCTGTGGTTACAGATGCACTACACACAAAAGAAGCAGCTGGAGGAACAAACCTGCAGCACCAAATGAAAACAGCAGTTATTTGAAGGATCTCTTCGTCTCGTCACAGAAAACAAGGTGTGCAGTGGACTGTATAAAGAGAAACCAGTCTCTAGTGATGACAGACAAAAAGGCTCCTCTGCCTCCAGACAGAGCCTGTTTGCTGCCAGGCAAATCCCAGACTTTACAGAGGCAATCCATAGCTGCAAGTTCCTCATGTGCTGCATGTCTGGACTGGCAGCATGAGGTTCACAGTTGGACTCAGTGATCTCAGAGGTCTATGGCAACCTAAAGGATGCTGTGATTCTATGTCCAACTCTTCCTAAGGCCTCACTAAAAGACTGCCAGAGTAATCAAGAGTTGCAATTCTTAACCAACAACAGCAGCTTCGCTAAGAACATGAACCCCTACATAATGCACAGAACCTGTAAACTGAGTTCCAGGGCACATAGAAACAAGACTAAAATAGCAGGCCTTTCCAAAATTCTTCTGTATATCAGCTCACCATCTGCAGCATAAGGATAAACCTGATAAAACTCCTGAAAGACTAGTAAAAATGCTTGTGTCCACAAGCACTACTGTGTAACTTACCTTGGAACAGGATTTGATTAGTAGCAGACCTGGGCCAGTGACAAATACATTAGAAAGATGCTGAAAAGCATTCCATTAGGTGACCAATGTCACTGAGTAAGGCAGGAAAGTGTCCACTGTTCTGGAATGTTCATAACAGGAGGGGAGTAGCAAGACGAATTAAGCTTGAAAGGCAGCTTTAACTCGTGATATTTTCTATTTTTCAAGTGTTCGATTTTCAGCTCTTATTATTTTTTGAACATATTATTTGTAATATAATTCATACAGAGAATGCCCACTGCCCATCTGCTTCAGAACATGTTCAAGAAATGTTACACTGTGCTTCCTTTACACAAAAAATATAAAGGAACAGGAACTGTGCTTCACAGCTGACCACTATATAATTTTAAAACCAGGTTCTTCTTTTCTGGTTTTCCAGCTTAGCAAACTTCTTCTATTAAAGTAATCATCTGAAGTAAAAGACTCTTAGCCAAAAATGAAAATAAATAAATAAATAAATCCTCACTGTGTTATGGAAAAAAAAATGGAGCATGCATTATTAACAGATCAAATGCCTTTTAAATAACTACCCTGGTTTTGAAATTTTTCATTACAAGTGCAACCCTGAAAGAACTTTTAAAATTTGATTTCTTTCTAGATTATCTATTCTTTGCCTCCAGAAGGCAAAAATTAATAAATACATATTTTACTGTCAGATGCAGTAAGATGTTTAAGAGAATGAGTGGTTCTTGCTTTACAATTCAGGTGTAGAACACATCACAGCAAAAGCTACTTGGCTGTCAGCTTCCCAAAAATAAAATAATGACACAGTCCTTTAAAACAGTTGTGAATTATTTGTAAATGGGAAAATATACTCCACTAGTAAGTAACTACACAGACTCTTATTCTGAATAAACACTACTTAAGTCAAGTCTTAGCATCAACTGAGATAGGGAAATGTTGGACCAGTATAATTTCATCTGCATGAAGAACAAAACCCATGAAGCTGTCAGAACAGTTTTTTATGCTGTATTTTCAAATCCATTAATGTGTGCCCTCTTACACTGCTCTGTGCTTACCAAGTAAATAAAGTAGCTTAGCTGTTAGTCTCGTTAATCTCCAGTTCTTCATTAAATAGCAATCAGCACTCATTTCCCTGTGAGGTTTTTTTTCACTAAAAACCATGCTTACACACATAGAAAAGAAAGAAGAAAAAACAGGAAAATTGGAACAGCAAGTGAAGGTAATATTCAGGGCATAAAAATAACCCAAATTATCTGTCTCTGACAAAGTATTTCATTAGTGCTTGATCCAGTAAGTGCTACATTTTACACAAATAAACTGCCCTTGAAGAGAAAAATTTTTCAATTGTTTGTTAACTAGCAGGTATTTCATAGAAGATATTGGACAAAAAGCCTAATTATATGGAAATCTAAGCATTTGTATGAGGACTGTTGCTTGAAAAGCAACTGTCTTCATCCATCTTGGTAATAGAGCAGGTATGTACACAAAGGGAGTCTGGCTTTGGGCAAAGCAAACAGAGAGAGGTATGAACTATCTGCAGACAGTTTTCATCATTATTATTGTTGTTATTATTATTATCATTCTAAAACTGGCTTCCAAAGAGACACTTCCATCAGAATTCAGTGAAGCTCAGGTCACTTAGCAAAGTATTTCTTGGCAAGCAGAGCACACTACCTAGCCCAAAGGCCCAAGAAGTCTACCAAAAAATGAAGTAATTATTATGGGGTATTTATATGTGCAACAATTTGCCTATGCATTTGACTGCATCAAAACAGTTGTCATGTATTTTTAAAAAAATGAAAGGGGGGGCGGGAAGGAAAAAAACAACAAAAAAAGGAAAATATAGGGTGCACGTTGCTAAAAAACTAAGGGGGAAAGTACTGAGAATCTTACTACCTAGGTTAGGAAATTTCAGCTCTCTCTTTTCTAAAGTGACACCTACAGAAGTGCCACACTTGTTTATTTTTGTTGTTTGCAAACGGGGCTCAGAGACAATAGATGATGTCAGTGTCTTGGCTTGTAGATAAATATTCAAGCATAATACTATTTTTAGCTAACTTCCTAAGGAAATCAGGCACATGTAACTGTGCTAACACTCAGCCCTCTGCCCCAAAATTTTCTGAACACAAAACCTATTTTGACAAATTTTGTAAAAGGCTAAGTATCTCAAATGAACAACCTGCCTGTGCATTTTGGGAAAGCTGGCAGGGTGGTGTAGGAAAGGCAGTGTATCAAAGATCTTGTTAAAAGGAAGGAGGTAGTGATGGTTCATCCCAAGAGGTGGTGGCTGGCCAGCAACTTGTCATTTCCAGCCCAGAGACAGCACTTAAGTCCAATCAAAGACAGGAAAATGGGAGAAAGATGGGGCACAGCAGCACAGCAAACAAGTAACAAGCATCTACTAAGAAAAAAGTAAATGAAATTTAACAGAGAAACTTTATTAGACTCACTGCCCATGGAAGAATACACATGCATCTGCATATAGCATGCTATGCTCTGTCTTGGCAGGAAGATTAGCTCAATTGTTTAATGGGACTTATCCATCCCTGATTAAAATGATCCTAAGTGCTCCCCACAATCTTTAAAATATGTCCCCTGGCACTAATAATTTTATGATGAAAGCTAAATTATGTTCTGATCAAATTAGAAAAATTGAGGCAAATTGCATTAGGCTATTTAATACAAATGTCCATTCTGAACAGCAACTCCATGTTTATTCTCATATCCTGTAGGAACAAGGACATAAAGGTGATCTGTGTTTTACAAAACCTCCAGATGCAATGAGAAGCAAAGACACAGGAGATCTTAACTAATGGCATCTGGGTTTTCTCTGCTTTCTTTCTCATGGTGCCCTATTGGTGTTACACGACATAAATTACTTTTGTATCACCAACTAGGACATCACACCCCCACGTCTATTCCCATTACCCTGTTCTTGCTGCTGTGAATTTGGAAAGTGAATTTTCCTACACTTTCCAGATGTTCTTTTTCCACAACAAGCTGTAATGCCACTGTAACATACAGCATTGTCTATTTGTACATCCTCTCTTTTCCTGAACCAAGGTTTCCGTTCCATGGCCCCAGAGTTCAATTTTTTCCTCCTGAGGTGTATCTTTTTCAAAGTTACATAATTTATCTTCTCCCTCTTTTGGATTTATTTCTCCTGCCCTGGGGCTTTGGTTTTTCATGTTTACTACATTTTCTTTTCTCTTCCTTAGCAGAAGAGAAATGAAGACAACTTTACTTCTCTCTACTCCTCTGACATCAACATTAAGCACTCATTAGTTATTTCTTCTCTAGGTTCACTTACTTCCTACGTTTTCTGTACCCATTTCCATCCATCCAGAAACACATGCAGCACCAAAGTCAAAGCAGCTGCATCAGTGGCTGTCCACTCTACAGCAGCCAAGCTGCCCGGATCTCTAATATCAAAATCAGAGGCTGAAATAAATTGGCAGGGCTCACTCAAGGGCTCCAGCGCTGAAGAAAACAGAGAAACAGTTACATTATGCAAGAGGTGAGGTGGCAATGACTTCTGGGACACCCATGTGCTCGCTGAGTTTACAGACAATGCAGAAGTGCAGGGGCCACATGGATTCAGGCAGCCAAAAAGGCTCAGCATGAACAAGAGAAAATGACCCAAAATACCACAAGTGACTGAAAAACAGGAGCATTCGGAACTTTGGAGAGCCATACAGATGCTGCAGCTGGGTGGCACAAGGGAAGTATTATCAATTCTCTCACAAGGAAAGAACACGCTACGTTGATGTTTTCAATACAAGAAATTCAGTTGCTAAAATAGAAGACTGCTATGTAGGAGAAGTGTGCTCTAGAATAAAGCAGCTTAAAGGAGGACTATGGCCTAGAAAAATGGAGGATTCAAGGGGTTTGCATAAGAACAGTATCAACTTGCATGAGACCAGAGAACACACTATAATACTAAATTGCATTTAAATATTACTAATTTTCCCCCAGAAAAAGAACAAAATCATTTTGCTAGGCTCACAGTCAACCCATCTTGCTAAATAAAACTTAAATTATGGGCTAGTCCCCTTGGGCTCCGGGCACAGTTGATACAGAATAATTTATTGCCTATGTGTTATTCTGAGCACATTTCATCATGGAATAGGGAAATTGACTCAATTTGGAGAAGAATTACCTCAAAAAAACCAAACTGACACCAAAAAAATTTTACTAACATGGAATTAAACCGCAACATTGTTTTGTTGTGTTTGTAGAACAAACAGCAGAAAGATGGCGAACAAATTTGCACAAGTGTGTTGAGAACTGGGATAGCGTGTGGCTGGAAATGGGATTTGCTCTCCAACCCCTCTAAGCATATCGTTCTCTCTCACACACGGTCTGCAACTTCTCTGCCCTCCCCATGCTCACTGCCCTTCAAATGGCTGAATTCCTCCTGGGCAGCTGGCAGCACCTTCCCTTCTCTTCCCAGCAGAGCTGACTGATCCCTGCCTCCTCCGTCTCTGATTTCTCTAGCAGGCTCCAGTCTTCCCACACTGCCTGCACTCTTACCATGGATACCTGGCAAGCTAGAACACACCCACCAAACACACCCACCACACCCTCCTTCACATGTTCTGCACTGCAACTCAAACAAAAGCACATGTAAAAAAGAGACAGAAGGGTATTTCATTTATAAAAGATGATGGCACACTGCATATCTGATTTAATAGTGCATCTGTTATGCATATATACTTTATATAATTCATATATCTCAAACAAATGGAGACAGGCATCAAAATTACTATAAACTGATGATATAAATTTTATTATCTGTCTCCTGTCTTGGCAAGAACTTCACACAGATGGTTTAGGAAACACTTCAGGTGCTTGTCCCCTCCCTACATATCTGAGCCTAAGGATGGGAACTGCTATATACCATCAGATACACTCCCACTTACACCAAGACTTTGATCTTGTAGACACTAGCACTAAAAATTTTGGAGGAAACTGAAAAGAGGCAGACAAAAGACAGAAGAAATAAATAAAAGAGTAGGCAAATGTAGGTTTTCACCTCCACAGGCATTACTCAAGTTAAAAATTATGTCAAACAGCAAAGCACTAGATCATTTTCCTGTCCAAAATTCTGCCCATTTTCAACTCACTGCAACTTGGTCACCTTATTAGAACCCCACTCCCCCTCCCCCAATTTTCTTAGCACTTATTTGAAGCAATGGCATTTCCCATTGTTCTATATTCAAGATGTGTGTGTAAATATCAGGCTAAATTAAGGATGTTTATACAACACTGAATGAGCAGAACTAAATAGTTTTTTGAGTGATAGGCAGATTTTCAGAATACCTATCAACATTTTTAAGACATTTATCACTGTAGGATATTCTGACAAAAAAAAAGCTTTGCTCTGTTTAGGTCTCCAAAGACTTCCTTCTTCAGAGCTGGAACACACTGAACAGAAGGTGGAAAAAAATAAATTGCCACATAAATGTAGGCATAGAAAAATCTTTCAAGTCCCACGTTATGTTACTGATGTCTTCTTTGCTCTGGGCACAAATGACTGGTACAAACAAGACAGAATCTCACGCATACAGCCTGTGAACTCATGAGGGGCACATCCAAAAGGCATGTACTCAACAACTAATTGCTTGGGGAAAGAAAACAGTACAGAGGGTTACACCTACAAGGGTTCTAAACTAATTGTAGGGCAAGCAGCACTCAGCCCTGATTTACAACAGGCCTAGGTTTATTACAAAGCTCCAAAACTGTCTCCTGTTCTGTACCACAAAACACATGCAGAATGAAAACTTAAGCTCGGGCAGGGTATTTCAGGCCAAAACCTTTAATCAGAAAAACAAATTAAGAAACCCAAGTGTTGGGGATAAGCCTTTTGCTATCACTTCTGCATGCTACACATGCATTATCCAGGCTTTACATGAGGGATTAAACATCAAATATGGCACCTGTAACTCCCAACCACTCTGTAATGTGTTTGCTAGTGAAAAAAAATATACATTTACAGGAGCTTATTAAACATCACTTTAAAGACAGGAGAACAAACACCTTAGTGACGTTTAAAGCTCTATTGGGGATCAACCCTACTATCCCTGAGGAAACAACTACTGCAATACAGAAATTTGTAGTTCAAATTTTATTTTCTCTTTAAGACTACACTGACACTCCTCCAAGCAACTAAAATGGGTCACAATATCTTTATCAGAAAAGGTACATATCTTCAGAAGGCAATATTATTTATTAAATCAGTAGGTAAATTTTTAAGAGATGTATGTAGAAGCCACATAATTGTTTGTTACTTGTAAAAACAGCAAAGGTTCTGCAGACTGAAACAGCTGCTCACCATTATAAAGGGAGGTGAGAAAGACTCTGAATAAGACAGATGTGCATTTAAAAATAAATAATGCTGTGGATGACGGAGGCCCTTGTGCAACCTCATCAGGTTGGATGAATTCAGGACTTATGATCTCTGCAAAGATATTTTCCACAATTTATTTTAAGCAGACAGTAATAAATTTCAATCTCAATGCAATATAATAAGGGCTTTCTTCCAATGTTCAACATTTTATTAAAAGAAGTATGCTTAAGACCTGTAAAAGGAATTACTGTTCTGCACCATTTTTGGCCTATGACTCAAGTTGCTGACCATGGGACAGAAAAGTTTCACATTATGCAAGATATATAAAGGCATAAAAGCTGAAGATTTACCTGTCATTAATTTCAAAATAAGAAATTAAAAATATATTTACAAAAATATAAATGTCAACTGCATTTTTGCACTAAATAGGGCAGAACTTTAGCCATAAAGAAAACAAACCAACCACCAAAAAAATCCAGCCCTTACACATTTTCTTCTAAAATAAAACCAGGGGGTTTTGGCTTACCCAATTATGAGGGAAATAAAGATTTTATGGCTTTTATTCCCATTCAATCCCAATTATAAACTGTGTAGCAGCTGGTCAGCAGCTTTGATGAAACTAAAACATCCACAGTAGCAGGACCACTTCTATGCTATGCCATGTATCCTGCAAAGGAGGCTGTTTATTCAGCCAGTGGGTTAAAATGGAGCAGCACAAGGAATTTCAAGAGTAATGTATCCCTATGGAAAGATTCACTAACTGAAAATCACCAAGTGGCTTCTCTGAACTGCCACCACTGTTACCAGGTTACTGACAGAGGTGGCAAGTGAGAGACAGTGCTGTCCCACAGGTATTCTCCTACACAGAGAGGCAGAATCCACCCTGGGTCAGTGGGAAAAATGCAGAGCAAGCTTGAAGTGACCCTGAGGCTGTGATGAAGAGCTGACAGCTCCAGAGGCCCTCTGCTATTTTTTTTTTTTTTTGGTAGAGGTATATTTTTGCGCTCTATNATATTTATGCACTTTATAACATACACCCAGAAGCCTAAGATCAGCCTTATTCTACATCCTTCCTCCGGGGCTGCAAAAGGCTGCATCAGAAGTCATGCCTGCTTATTGAGGGGTTTTACATAACTGCCCTCAAACACCAGGCACACAAACAGCGTGTCAGGACACAGGATGCCTTCCCAAACCAGCCTTCACTGCTTGACCTCACCTGGACAGCAGCACTGGTGGAAAATTGCAAAAAGAAAACACTAGTTGGAAACCTCAGACCCAAACGACCCACAGCAGTTCAAGGCACTGTAAACCTAGACCAAGTTTATCCAGAACACATACTGCTCAGGAAATTAAGAAAACCAGAAATGTCACTGTGGAACAGCTTGTTGGCAAACAAATTAAATGCATTAACAGGTTATCATAAGGAAAAAGAAAATGTCCCTGTCCTTCTCCTCATGCCTAACAACGTGGTTTTAACTGTTCCCTCCAACAGCATCAGGAGACCCTTCCATGAGACACTCTTAGTCTCTGCTTCTGGAGGAATTACAATCCAGCAAAAAAGACTCAAGGAAATTTCTAACTGCATTTTCACTTAAGTAGGGGGCAGTACACATGCAGCCTTGGCCTGCAGTAAATACTCCCTACAACACTGAGGACACCTGGCAGAAGGCTGAAGCCACACAGGTAAGTTCAGACGTGGCTCTGCCTCCCAGCCGTGAGGGCTGGGCCCGTGGGCAGCGATGGGCACCACGACCAACTACTGCCAGCTACAGGGGACACCCTGGGGCCTGAGCAGTGAGACCAAACCAGACATTTCACTGAATCATAGAATGGTTAGGGCTGGAACACTCCTGTTTAGCAAGGTCTATACACCAGAAACTGGCACCCCTACAAACACAACCCATACACAAACCAAGGAGAGCTAGGGCTCCCCACCACCCCACACACAGCAGAGAGGCAAGCAGGGGTGCCTATCCACAGCTGGGAATTTGCACAAAAAAAGAGATGAAAGCAGAAAAAAAGCAAGGAAAACCTTCCACGGGGCAGATGAAGGTCATAATATGAGAGGAAATGCTGGATAAAGGCAGCAGTCTACCTTAAAACAAAAATGCAGTGCTGCAAGCCAGTATCACTGCTGTCATAAGCTCGGTTATTGTTGTAGTTTGCCTTGAACAGCACCCAATGACATTTTAATAAATTGATCAAATGTTACCTGGTTGTGCAGGGATTTCCACCTGACACAAAATACTACTTTGCAGCATCAAATACATTTTTCATCAATTTCAATTCAACTTTTTACCTTTCAGAGCAGCAATTCAACATGCTAAGCATTAAATAATGTTACCTCTCTACTGGGGGTGACAGAACACTTTAGTGACAGCTGTGTCCCATAAACTGAGCTAAAAACTCCATCCCACAAAACACTTCCAGAAGACAGTTACAATAAACATTAAAAAACAGAAGCTTCGAAAGTAGGCATTTTGCAGACCACATTTTGAAAAAAATATTTTCTATTAATACCTTGTTTGAACTGTTCTGACTTAATTCTTTCCATCATCTGTTACTACTTTGCACATGTCACCAATCTTTAATCTTTAGTTTTCCTTACAAAAGCCAGGTTGCCTGCTCTCAGGGTTCACCAAGTAGTGAAATGCATGGATAGAGGACAAATCTACTGCTTCAGAGAGCTATCTTTAACTCCAGCCTTCAGTGTACTGAAGTTCAGCCAAGTCCTTTTTGAAGCACTTTTTAAAAAATCACTTCTATTGCCTCACTGAACAACAGAAAACAACCTGTTTTTTTCTCATTTAATCTACTCCTTTAACTTTGTCCTTATATTGAGCTTCACTTATCTTAGAAATGACAAATTTGCCATTCTTTGGAGATTAACTATCAAACCACAAAAGATGCTCTTCTAGAAGGTAAGAACCAATGTTACTCTAAATGCACACTCTGTATGCTGACTGCTTAAAACAGAGCAAGACAACAAAATTAATCACTATATGAAACCCCTTAAAATACCCCTGATGAGCTAGGAGTGCCTCTAAAGTTGAGTGAAAACAAATTTAATTAGCTCAGTAGTTTCATGATGTCCAAAAGGACTTTGAAAGTTTTTCAGATGAAAATGGAATACACTTATAGAGAAATTAGATACTGAATTTAAAAGACAGGAAGGAAACATTTCATACCAGATACAAAAAGGTAGACAACACATTTTGAATAACTAAATCAATCCAGCTTGTCCCTCTGCAGTACTTCAGCAGGATGCAATGACTTTGATTCATTTATACTGACCAAAGAAAAGGCAAAAAATCAAAGACCTAATGTGCATGTTATATACACACTTTATACACCAGGCACGAACTCCAGGGACCAGCCATTGTTTAAATAAGGCAGAATAAGGAAAAAGATCTATTATCCCCACCAGCAATTCCTCTTGCTCTAGTTCTATCATTTTCCTTTCTAGGAACAGAAGCATTTATTTTTTAAAATATTTAATATATTTTAATACATTCTATCTTAAGGAGCACTAACCTCTATGTGTCTCTGCCAACTGACAAGCACCATGGCCCATTCCATAGGACACCACAGATGGCACAAACCAAACAGATCTTTGTCACAAATATATAAGGTATTTTTCCTCTAGCTAGAAGACTCAGAATAAGAAGCATCCTTGAATACAAATATAAGACAGATATCTACACAATATTTGCCTGATAGTTTTTTGAAGTAAAATATTGAGCCTTGCACAACTGAAATGATAATGAAAGAGAACAACACTAAAGTATAAAATGTTTCCCATTTTATGCCAGCAGAATTACTGCCGAGAGCAAGAAATCAAAAAAATCCATCCAAAGAAATGTGGTGTTTTTTACAAATAATCTTCACACAAGAACCAAGGCTCCTTTCTCAAAGAAATAAATATAGATGAAAACATCTGGGGCTATTGGTAGGAGAGATCACTTTCCAGCTAAAATGGAGGTACATTACCAAAGAAAAGGAGCAAATGGTACCAAGGGAAATCTAAAGAAAATCAGAGAAAGGCAACACAGAAAATTTTGTTGAGCAGCACAATGTAAGAGACTTTAAACCTTTTATTACTAAAACCTGAAGAAGGAAAGACATGAATAGCTGCTTCAAGATACACCAACTTCACCAGGAGACAACAAAACTGTTTTCCATTACCATTCTAATAATGGAAAAATGCCCAAGGGAAGCAAACCCAGAATGCAGAGGAAAGCAAACGTTTCAAAAAGTGTTTGTGGCAATAAGCTGCAGAGAGCCAACACCCACACTGTTCTCTCCAGCCGGCTCTGCTGAGCCCCCTGCACAGAGCAGGGAGCACCCGTGGAAAAACGGAGAATGGGAGACAGAAAGAACTGTCCAGCCATACAAATATAAGGAAAAAGCAATCAGGAAAAACAATTAAAGGACTGGAACATGGACACCCCTTCTGAAATCACTGGAATATGTGTGCACAGACAGGCAATTGGAGACTGATGTTCCAGAGGCTTTTTGCTGCCCCGAAGGAACACTTCCATCTGTGATCTTCTGCTGCTGGAAATGACCACGAATACAGTCAAAGACTTCAAAACAATCATGGTAAAAACACTGTGGGTGGTTTAGTTGGTCTGGGGATTTTTTGTTTGTTTAAAAATTTCCGAATAACTGGCATCAATAAGGAACCTGAGTGCTTTGTCTCATTCTAGCAGCATGGCCAGTTACCAAATTGTGTAGCCTCTCCCTGAAGCCTGGTGCCTTCTGCAGGAGCACCCGAACACGGCCCCTCTGGGAGGACAACTCCCCACAAACACTTCTACAAGGAACCCACGCTGAAGAGAAATACAGATACCATCTCTAGCACCCCAATTCATAGCCCCAAGGCACAGCCTACCCAATTCTATCAACAATCACTTAATTAATTTTTCAAGACAACTCAGAAGATATGGGGACAAATAACAAAACAGAGGCAAAATAGAGTTGCAGGTTTTTGTCACAGACAAAGAATGAAGAATAGCTATAAAAAGGGCACTGCTTGCACAGAATATTTTTTAAGTATTTATAGGAAACAATTGCTAGAAAGCCACAACAGGCACACCTCTCTCCAGGAAGGAGTTGGAGACCAAAAAAACCCAAAATCCCACACCCAAAACCCCAAAGTGCACTACTGGAGAACGAACACCACTCCTTCCTCGCTGCTGCCAAGGCCAGATGCACAAAGCAGTTTGTGCCAGCCCACACTGGCTCTAACACGAGCCATCCTGTGCACACGGGTTCACAGGGACACAGGACACATTTGCTGCAGCTCACTTCTTGGCCATTAACAAGAAGACCTTTTTTTGAAACCTGAATGACAGAAGTAAAGCTTTGGGGAGCCTGTTGAGTCCTCACACTTCTTTCTCTTCCTATAGGTTTTACCCAACATTTTCATTAAAGGACAGAGAACAACAATTCAGAAGAAAACTTACACAAATTCAGGTAAGTTCAGGACCCTGTCAGGTCCACTTTTGGTCCCTTAGCAGTGCACTGACACTACCCAGCAACAACACTACAGCCCAATTACCACTAATGCACAAAAACCAATGGGACTGTCTACTCAGACTCCTATTTAATACATAAAATATTTATTTATAGACATCAGGTAAAAAACATTTATTTTGGGGAAAGCAGTACTTCACAAAGTGATTTAGTCAGGGAAAACAAAACTAAACATAAATTTAGAACCTAGCTAGAAATTAATGAACAGCTTTGAACTTAACTGTCCAAAAAGGTATAACAGAAAAAAATGAGGATTAGTTATTTTGACTGTTTCCACTATAATTTATTATTTCTAAATATCAAGAATTTAATATCATTATCTTGCTATTAAGTTCATTTTCTTTAGAGTAGCAGATTCCATACCCAAATATGGTATATATTTCTAATCCTCCAATCCTTGTTCTTTCTTTACAATAATAATAAGCACCTGATGAGAAAAGTGGGTTCAAGTAAGCCTCAGCATGCACAGGCATTACACAGCCATTACACAGTCCGTTTCACCCAGCGTTAAATTCATTTTTGAACACGGAGGAGGAAAGGAAGATTAGTCACCTGAATAACCCTTATAGAAGGGGAAAATAATTGGATTGCAGAATAGAGAACCAAGGTTTGTCTTACAAAAACAAATACGTTTATATATTTACCTGCACTTTATGCTGAAGCACAGGAAGCCACAAAATATCATTAAAGGTATTTGGATAGTCAAAGAAGAATGCTGAACGTTTTGAGGAATCTCCCTGGTCTACGAGATGGGATGCTGGCACACTGTTTGCCTCATGATTTTTCTTCACAATCCAGTATTTTAAAAGAAAACCATCTTACTTAGGATGAAGCCTTATTGAGGATTTTGTGTAACCCAGCTAAAATAGATATATCTCCACACCAGGAGTACTTAGGTGACTCAATACTCTTGGAGGGCCTAATAAAAATGCCATGGCTTATTCACAGACTGAGACTTTGTCAGCAGATGTCAAGGTCCAACACAAAGCTGCTGTAAAAGGCTACAGCTTTTCCACAGAGCAGGCAGGGCAAATAGATTCTTGAGACATAAGATATGAAAGATGACACATGAATGCTGTGTACACCACGAGCTCAAATAACCCAGGCCTGAAGATGCAGGAAGCATGAAGCTTCCTGGGGAAGTAAGTACAGATTTTAGTCCCAGGGCTAAAAAATAGAAATAAGCAAGTAATATATGTTTACTTGGTCTCACTTTGTAGTGGAGAAGCTCAATTCATCAAATTTCAAAATCAATCTTCCTCTACACATGCTCCTGCATTAAATGTAGGTCTAAGATGGTGGCCAATGAAGACTATAATTTTTTACTAGATATAATTTTGTTATTAGACGTAAAAGGAAGCATAGATTTAGCACTGGGCTAAAAATTCCAGTCACACAACCTTAGAAGCCATGGTACATCCACCCAAATCTTTAAACTGCTTCATTATTGGTGTTTGTGTCACAGCTAGTGCTTTTCATCTGGGAAAAGGCTTGTGGTAGCTGGCAGTGATTGAGGGGAAGAGATCCCTACTGACATAGCGTGTAATTCCACAACAATTTCAATCATGAAACTGCATTATAGAAATGGATAAATTACAATCATAAAAGCAGGTGTGACAGTAGGAGAGGAACTGTAGGAAATACCTTCCCCATATAATAAAAAGTGCATCTAATAGCTTCTTGGATTTATTTTTTGCATGATTTGCATTTAATCATGTCAGAAAGTATTTTACAGTACAAGTATTTCTACCAAATAAACCATATAAGCTAAATAAAAAAGTTACTGAGAAAGTGAATTATTCAACAAGAGTCAGAGTGGCAGATTTATCAAGCTTGCAAAGGAAAACTGTATTATACATCTACACTGCTACGTATTTTACACACACACAAAAAAAGATCCAACAACAAAAAAAAATCTGAAGCAAATCAAGGATACAGTAAGTGCACTTCTAATGAGAACACTGCTTTGATGCGCATCTGTGTTCTGGAAGCAAAGAATTTATCCCTGACAAAAAGAAATTATCCCAAATGTTACTCAAGAACAAATCGCACAGACACCAGCCCACAAAGCCCCACTCCCCATCACCTTGTCTGCATTTCACTGGACCAATCAGTCTAAAAGCAAAAAATACAATGAGTGTGGTGTCTTCTCAGACTTTGAAATCACATCTCACAGTCCTTCCAGTACCATTAAAAGTATACAGAGATGCAGTAATGTGCTGGAGTCCATTTCCTCCTATGCTATGCACAAAAAAAATCTTGAAGGCAACTCCTAACACTATTTAAATTAGAGAAGATGTATGTAGAGGAAAAGCTGGAGAAAAGATGTCGGGGGAATCTTTCAAAAAGAGTAATACTGATTATGCTTCAAAATTACAACAAGCTACCAAGGAAAAGGGAGCATACCACTGCCTGAGAGATTTAAAAACCTGAACCAGAGGAGAAGTTTGGGAAGAAAAACCCAACACCAAAACCCCCTTTATTAGCAGTTCTTGTTAAAATGCTAGTATTAGGCTGTGTGTCATATAATCCAAAAACATGCAAAGTAAATAATTAGCAGGTAATAATATTTTCTACAAAAGTCATTCTGATCTCTCACCATTTTAGACAACCTTCAGCTCTTAGAGGCTGTCAACCATTCCTTATCTCAACTCTTCTCCATGTAAATCATCCCACCTTAAAAAAAAATAATTGCAGTCTCAGACCCTGAATTTTTCTTAAAATAAATCCACAGCTGATTAGGGAGGAGACAGGAAAAATAAGGGAAAAAAACCCAGAAATCAACTATTGCTTAGTCAGATGAAGAGTCCTCCTGCTTCCAACAACAAAGCTGAGAAGGAAAGCTCGTTTGAGTTCTTGCGGTGAATCCCATTAAAGCTAAAATCTGAAGTCCATACATTCTAAAGAAGATAAAGGTCCAGGCTTCCCCTAGCCAGCTATTAATGTGAACAAGCTTCTGGAGTGAGAGGTTATGCAACCATTAAAATAAAACAGTCAGGACCTCCCAGCAAGATCTAAAGCAGTGCCATATGGTAAGTAACAGGGGATTTTTTTTTTTTGTATTATTATTTCCAAGAACACTTAGAAGCATTTGTTCAGATCTTAATGGAATTTATGATAGCTTTTGTCCTCCTCAGGAATCACTGCTTATTATATCTATCAGAGAGGCAACTGCTGCGAGAACATTATGTACTAGAGTCTTAATATTTTCAGAAGAGGAGACAAACCTTTTTCACAAATTAGGTACTTTCTTAGTCTCAGGCATACTCAACAAAGCAAGACAGAAATTTGCTGTGCTAGAGAAATAGCACTCCTCACTCTTCTCACCTGCAGTGCAACAGCAGTGACACTAAGAAATCACAGGAAAGAATCCCAATTCAGGTAACATTTGCAAGGCAAGTAAGAGAAACCACAATTACCAACCACATTTCGCAGTTAATGCCCATCTTAAAAACATCAACATCACAGGCCCAAATTAGCACCATATTAGAGAGACCACAGAATCATGTAACAGTAAAGTATCACTTGTTTATATATCATGATTTTCCAAAATCAATGTACAACCAATGAAGACATTTAAAAAATATCAAAATTAAACAGAAAAACAAAAGCATGTTCAGATTGCAGAAGCTTGCTTCAAATTTTAAGAAAAACATAGCTTTTGTTTAAGTTCTTTTTTAAAAAAACATGTAGCTGATAAAGCAGATCCAACTTACATATTGCATTGGTCTACAGCTTAGCTCTATAAAAACTGTATTTACAGAAAACATAGATGGGACAGATGTCACAGATGTTCTCCTTCTATACGTCAGTCACCTTATTAAAAAGAAACCTCAGTTCAAAATTCAAACCTAGTGTAATAAGCATAGCTAATTTTTTTCTTGAAGAAAACTAATTAATCCCAAAGGTCTATCAAAGCATAGTGGAAGCTTGTACAGGCTTAGGAAAAGCAAGAAGCTTTGAGTTTGATGATGCTGTGTGCTCTTCATATACCAAAGTCCATTAGGAAAAAAAAAAATGGAATGAAAGCCTAACAAGGAAAAAACCTTACACCCAAGAAAACAGAAATTAAATTAGCATTGCATGCCTTTTTTTACTTTTTTTTTTAAAAAAAACTATGTAATCTCAATATTGCTGCATTTAATTATACAATAATTCCCACCTGATCAGTAACGCAGTTAAAAATATAACCTCCCTCCAAATTAAGGCAGAAACACTGTCAAAATACCAAATTTCCCTGCAGGGCGATTTGCCAGAAAACAGATGCAAATGTTGGGATTTCTTCCTGACTGTGTGAAGGCCGGAGCCCAGGGAAGAGCCGGCTGCCTGTTTCCTGAGCGCCGGCACACACACGGCAGGCGGGACGCGCTGGGCAGCCCCACACACCTGCACCCCCGAGCGCTGCTGGAAACAAGAGAGAACGGCACAGATCCCGCGTGGCTTCAGCCCTTCGGGGTGTCACTGGCCTGGCTGTCTTTGGCAGCTCGCCCTGCCAAGTCGTTTGAAATGCTGGTGTTTAGGGCTTGAACGGAGCTGAGGGCTCCCCAAGGCGCAGGGCCACAGCTCTTCGCTCCCCACGGTGCCACAGCTCATCGCTCCCCACGGTGCCACAGCTCTTCGCTCCCCGCGGTGCCTCGGGCAGGGCCGTGCTGCCGAGGGCGCACCAGGCGTGCGCTGAGAGCCTGCCAGGACCTCGGGGGAGACCAGAGCTCCGCACGGGCTAACAGGAGGCCAGCAGGAGGCAACAGCAGTGCCAGCCCTGCCAGCCACGCCGGGCAGCAGCCACGCCGGGTGGGCAGCCCACAGGCTGCTCACTCTGGCCTGCCGCTCACACCTGTGCCACACACACAGCCTCCACAATCCCTCCGAACCCGATTGCAAACCACCTTCTAGAAAACTGTCTTCAGCACCCTTTACTTTACAAACTGGAAAGGAATGGAGTGGTTTCTTGGTGTCACGGCTCTCACAGGTTCTGCTGGTTTATGGCACACCTGGCAGACATAATCCACCAAGACAAAGTGCAGGCTGGCATGAGCTACAGTACAGACAAGCCTTACCATGGCTACATTATGTCCCAGAGGCTGTATGACTGACAACTTCCCATCCATTACCATCAGAGGAGCAACAAACAGGAGAGAAAAAGAGCAGAACACAGCGAGCTCCTCTGCAACAGTGGGGAGAAACAATGGTTGAATAAAAGGGCTGGATGGAGAAGACTACTGATTTGGTTTCAAACTGATTATTGATTACTTAGTGGAAAAAAAGACTATAAATAAAATTATAATTTACCACTCTGGCAATCATTAAGTTTACCAGTCAGAGCAGTATGTGAGAAAGCACAGAGCCCAAGAACCACTAACAGCAGTATTTTGATGAGCATTAAATTCTTAAGAAAAAAAATTTAGGTTAAAATTGCACAGATACATTATTACATAGTAGATGCAATATAATATATTATTAAATGATAAAACCTACTAGTTGGAAGCAGTGATAAATACATTTAGATAAAACTTATATTTAGCTGTGAGGATCATTAATCTTCAACAATTTATTTACTGTGGTGATTCTTCTAAGTGTTTGTATTGGGTTTGTATGGCTGGGTTTTGGTAGCAGAGGGGGCTACAGGGGTATCTTCAGTGAGGAGCTGCTAGAAGCTTCCCCCATGTCCAACAGAGCAAATCCCAGCCAGCTCCAAGATGGATATGCCACCAGACAAGGTAACAGGGATGCAGAGATCCACCTGCAGCCCATGGAGGAGACCCATGCCAGTGCAGGTGGATGCCTGAGAGGAGACTGTGACCCTGTGAGAGGCCTGTGCTGGAACAGGCTCCTGGCAGGGACCTGAAGAACCATGGAGAGCACACTGGAGCAGGTTTCTGGTTGGACTTGTGACCCCATGGGGGACCCCTGCTGGAGCAGCCTGTCCTTTAAGGACTGTACCCTGTGGAAGAGTGGAGAACTGTTGCCCCTGAGATGTTCTCGGGGGCAGTTCTCCCAACTCATGTAGGAGAAGTTCATGGAGAACTATCTGCTGTGGGAGGGACCCCACACTGGAGGAGGTGGAGGGCTCCTCTCCCTGAGCAGCATGAAAAAGGTATGATGAACTAACCTTAGCTCCCATTCCAATCTCGTTGGGGTAGGAGGTAGAGCTGGGAAGGAGGGAAGGGTGGGGTGAAGGTGTTCTTAAGGACTGTTTTTACTTCTCATTATCCTGCTATGATTTTTTTAGTGATAAACTCAATTACTATCTCTAATTCTAGCTTGTTTTGCCCATGATGGTATTTGGTGAGTGATCGCTCTCTGTCCTTATCTCAACCAATGAACCCTTCATTATATTCTCTCTCCCCAGTCCAGTTACAGAGGGGAGTGATACAGAGGCTTTGGTAGGTGTCTGGCATGCAGGGTCAACTCACTACAGTCTTCAAATTGAAGCTGAATGTCTCTATACTTTAAGAGTAAACACTTGCATCAGTTTTAGCTGGCTACAAGAACAAAAAAAAGTGAATATATGAGGATATGTGCTTGGATTTGCACAGTACCAAAATAAATCATGGTATCTGAGCAAGATAAAATGCTCTGGACTCACCTGAAAACAGTGTTTCTACAAAATCCTTCTCCATCAAATAATGTGAATTTAGAAGTACTCTCCTGTATTATAATTGTAGCTGCACATTGGAGAAGTGTACCTGGGGACAACATAGATTTTTTTGACCTCTTAGCTGATGGGGAGATTTCCTACAGTCTCAAAACATCTGAACCTGCCACATGGCATGGGATGCCTGAAGGAAAAGTGCCTCAAAATACCTGAACCATTTGCATAGCAACAGTGAACCACTGAAGCATTTGAAGTCATCTCCATGTCAAATCCCTTAGAGGAAAGACTAAGCAGGAGTAGCTTCCAAGATTTTAGAAATACAAGAGCAAGACAGCGATAAGACATTTTTAGTTTTCTTCCGATGCATTTGCCACGACCTATTTCACTGTGCCACATGGGTTCAAAAAATATTTCTTACAGCAGGAATTTAGAAACTATTTTTTAAAAAAAAGGTATTCCAATTAATGGGTATAAACAATCCTTTTTACTATAAATTCAAAGTGATGCTTTATTTTATTTGGAGAAACAGGGCACATGCCTCAGTGCTAACACAGGGGCACAGCCACTGACTTCCATGACACAAGTAACAACCTGCTTAATCATATACTATTTATCTGCAGGTTCTCTGAAAACTCTTGCAAATATATTAGTAGCATGGTTCTGTTCCAGTTAAAGGCCAAAAGAGTAAGCATGGGTGGTAAATTCTTCTTGGTAAATTTTTTTTTCTTCTTGGTAAATTAACGTCAATCTAATCTCCATTGAACATAACACTCCTTAAAAGCCTGTGCCTGCTCAGACTGATACAAATAGCAAAACTTCCCCTTAAGCCATACAGGCTCAGAAAATCTTGCATCTGAATTTAAAATAATGAAAAAATTTGTACATATGAACAAAGTCGTGGCAAAGAAATGAAATTGCAATGGAGTTGCCTTTAGCTAGAACATAATGAAACAACTGAGCAACTGCAGGCATTCTCTGTTTAGCTACACCTTCAGTGTAACAACTCACCCATTCTGATACTATTAAGAGAAACAAGACACTGAATATTGACACTGAGGATAAAAATACCTTTCATTAGCCTAGTCCATAACTGGAACATATGTGCAGATATTCAACAAATCAAGGCACTATACAAATTCAGGCTATTCACAACAGAACACACTTTATGAATACTTTCTAAGCCTGTTTTTATTTCACAGTCTTTGTACGGTGATACCTTCTTCATTCCCAAGCCCTAAAAACATTAGCTTCAGAATAATATGTGAGGAACAGACTAGACTGCAGAGGCTGTAGGGAAAAGATGTTCTCCAACAGTAAGAAAACTGGCAGTGTACTTTACCTTCACACATTTTCCAAACTGCAAACTCCCAGACTAACAAATCCCTTAAGATCTGAGCTCTATCTCTTCGGGGGGGAAGGAGGGGAAGAATTATATGACAGCTTTGAATACACATTAAAAATGTAAGCTAATTCAGAATTTCTTTTTAAAATTTTCCAAAACCTTTTATTTTATTATTTCTAGAGCCAAGGAGAAAGGAAGGCTGGAGAACTGCAGACAGCATTTTGATCTCTTACACACTACCATGCACGTTAGCAATTGCAAGGCACAAGACTCCCCAGCACACCACAGCTACACACTCAAACCAAATCTCTCCTGCTGTTCTAACAGACAGATTTCTGAATGTACCAAAAATATTCTGAAGCCAACACTTAAAATAAACATCCACCACGAGCAAAAGGAATTGCTATATTGATGTGGTTCCTTTCATCCTGATTTGAAACCATGCTGAGATCCAACAATAAGAAGAAACACAGAAGGCAGAGTTTTGTCACTGCTCTGTGCTGCAATTTTGACATCTGTTTCACAGCTCTTGGAAAGCCCATTTCCATTCATGTATGAGAAAGGACAGGAGGTAAAATTCCCAGGCTGCAGAGGGCATTAGGAGACTTTCCTAGCTGACTGTACATTAAGAAAGAACTGTAACAGCCAAATTACGTTACCGTGAATAGACGGAAGATGCTGTAATTCTATTCCTCCTTTTGTCTTAATGGAGTTATTTATGTTGCAATCTTGAGGGCAGACCACTTACCAAAGACATTGCCAGCCAGCTGCCTGACACACGAAAAGAGCAGACTAAGAACAGAAGGTGACATCCTGGTCCCATTCAGCAGAAGCTGGACTGTGCTTTCCTGACTTAGCCTGCAAAGTATCATTTGTAACAGTTTACACATATTGCTCCTGCTGCACACTAACATTGAAGCAAATTCCACCAAACAACCCAGAGATTCATTATCAAATCTAGGTAAAGTAAGTCAAAGGACTGAAGGCCTCATCACAGAGAGAGTTTTAAATTGCTTAAAAGCATAGCTTTTGTAGTATTTATGCCTTTTAAAAATAAGAACATTAATCTGTTTGCCATTCAATACTATTAACATAAACATAATAAGTTGCTTCAAAGCTGAACACTTCCCTAAGATTAGTACCCTAAATCAAAGAGGCATAGAATGATGGTCATATACAATTTCCACAGAAATTATGTGGACCCAGCACACACATTAAGAACTGGGCTCCTTTTATTTAAGAGATTAATTTCAAGTATTTGGCCTTGAAAGCATGAATCTCTGTTTTTATTAAAAGATACCAAACTGGCTTTTCTGATACACAAGCAAAAGCAATACTAAAAGCAAATACAGCATCTGACAACATCAGAAGCTGTGGAGAAGAAGGAATGAAACCAGGAGGAAGAGATGGAAGGCTGCTGGAAAAAACTAAATCAAACCATTCATCCATCATATATATGCAACTACTACTACTACTTTCTTGTAGAATACTAACATTTTGTACTCATCATATTTGCCATTGAGGAATAAAAAGAAAGATGTTACTAAGGAGCATCTACCCCCCCCGATGTAACCTCCAATTACTAACCCCAAATACTAAGTTTACAGAAGTAAATGTCAGAAAAGCACCTTCAAGCTTGAAGAACAGTCTGTGATATTAAAGTATGTTAGTACTCACTTAGCAATCCTAAATACAGAAATACAGTGGCTCATTCATTTGAAAGGGAAAAATAACTGGAACTAGCTCCTCTGAATTAATCTAATAATCAAAAAACACGATGTTATTGATCCATATGGTGGGAGCTGTGTGGGTTGAAAGATATTCAAGAGTTTACTTTGAAGTCTAAAATAAAATAAGCGTGGTCTCAGCCCTAGTCCACACAGGACCAAAACTCATCCTATTTAATCTGAACAAGCTGACTTCCCGGTAGGACATGTGAGAAGAAACTATGTTTCTCTGAACAAGATTGGCAGTAGGAAAATCAAAGCATCAGCAACTTCACAGCACAGCTAAAGGCTGGAGAGGTCTCCGTCTGTGCCTCTTTAAGGAACCGAGAACAACCACCCCATTGCCTGTAGGATGTTCATTATCTAGTATCATAATTAACACCATTGCAGTTAAACTGCATATGGGAAAGCAGCAGGAATTAAAAGTAAATACCAGAACTCCTGTCAAATGGAAAATTATTTTCAACCAGCTATGAATACTTGTCATTATCTCTGTGACTGTATTTACTGGGCTTTGACTCCCTCCTAACAGTCCTTCATTCAATCTCAGACAGATGATAAGCAACAAGACTTCAAATTTGTTCAGTTTTCCTACTCAAGATGGGACAGGAGACATTGACGTTTGCATGGATTTATAGAAATCTTTACTTTTCAGACAGGATTTAAACATAATCCTACAAAATACTTCCCATTTGAGGGGAACAGGAAAGGTTTGGGGAATCACGTGCCTCTTAATTTGCAAGCTCCTTTATACGTAGTAAAATCCTCACAGTACATTTCCATAAGTATGAAGGAAACCAAGATAATAGTCCAGTTTACCACACACTTTGTGGTTTAACCACAAAAAATAAAATGTGGTTGGCTCATAGGAGAATGTCTGTATGCAGTGGGGCCATGCTTGAACCAAAACTATCCCAAAGACTGCTTTAGCTATGACCAAGAAGAAACAGAAGACTCTGCTTAATGCATTACACAGTACATTCAGCATTCTGCTTCTGATGTTGTGTGACAGAGGTTTCCACCAGCTGGCATCCACTGAAATATATATGTATATTGAATTATGTTATATACAGCCCTCGAGCTACAGGCATACCACACTGCTTATCAGAAAAATACATCCTTACAGATGATGTAAGGTTAAGTCCTTCACTTCCATCTCCTCGTACAAATGTATTCCTCCTTTGTTTTCAACTTTACCATACTAGAAAATGGTAAATCTTAGTTCACTGATTTCTGTTCCTCAGTTTTGTCAAGTTACTCTGACAAAGAAGGAAAAAGTCCTTGATCGATCATCAGCAGTGAGTTCAACCAGAAAACTAAACAATAATAGACAAAAAATGCAAGAAATGTTCTATTTTTGTCTTTTGCCTCCAACATCACACTATGGCTGAAATTGTATACAGAAAACAGAGGAGAGAACAAACTCAAAAAAACTTGTAATGAAAAGACAGCCAGGGCCAAATCAACACTTGGTTTATTTCAACCCAAAAGAAAAACAAACCAACACAAGGAAGAGCAAACACTGGGAAGGGTGACCATTTGCATGCAAAAAAGGTCAGACATCTGAATAGATTTGCTGGAGCAAGGGAGCTCTCCAGAAACACTTCCTTTTGGCAAACATCTTCCCTCTTACAAGACACTTTCTCCTACAAACACACAATTAATTTGCAACCTTCCACGTGTCTGTAACATGCCATTGGCCACCAATATATCCCTATGATGTTACCAAAAGTTAGCCCATAACAGAAGCCCCCAGGGTTTGCATCAGCACTGAACACATCCCTAAGAAAAAGAAGAGTATGGCTTGCCCAATTTATGCGTCCACATTGGATCAGCCAGGCACAGACATAAAGGTTTTCTTTCCCATCACAAAGTGCTCAGCCAAGGGGAAGCATAACCAGTAAGTTAAAATACAACAGTGCTGTCCAGTTAGCATTGAAATTAATAATATTACTTACAATTTTTAATAGCAAAAATGAAGCTAAAATGCACCAAATTTGAAAGAGGGGTTATTTGAAGACATGGAGAGAAGGAGGAAGCCTATTCAAAGTCATCTGGTAAAATGCTAAACTAATTCACAGAGAGAAGATAGGTATTTCTGCAAACAGAAAATAATTTAAAATTATTCTTCCCCAGTGATACAAACACATAGAAAACATAAATTCAACAAAAAGGCTGGACTTGGATCACTTTCCTCCTGTCCTATGGGAAACAGTTCCTAGGTTCAAATTGCTCATTCAACAACCTTGTCAAATTTAAAGAATAAGCTATGCAGAGTCCTTCACGGATGACTCCTGAAGTCCAGCTACAGAGCACTCCTGTTTTCAGAAGACAGAATGATTGGGGAAAAATTACTTAAGTGAAAAGATGTGATTTAGAATCAGAATTTAAAGGTATTTCCACTGCACTGGTTATGTTTCAATGCAACAGCAAAAGAATCAGGGCAATTTTTTACTTTAGCAACTTTTTAATCAGAGAGGGAAAAAATGGATAAAGAACTCGTCAACTGAAGTAGTTCAGTCAATACTAAATGTTCTTAATTTTCACTGAAATTCAATGAGTAAATAATCATGTTAGTGCAATGCAATTTGATTTGAACCATCTGGTATGGAAAAGAATCTTCATTTCAAATCACTATAGAGTATTTCCTATTTCTCTACAGATGTGCAGTACAAGATGCCAATATACAAGAACACCCTACCTGAGAAAGGCAAGAGCACTCACAACTCATGTGCCCTTAACCACTACCTAATTTAAACAGGTTAAAATCTGGCAGGGACTTTGCAAGTCCTCAAAAAAAAAAAAAAAAAAACACCCAAAGATTTTCCNCAGCCAAAAGCAACCCAAAAGTTAAAACAACCTGTCCCATCAGGCCTGATGTAACTTGACAGGCACAAGTTATTCACCTCAGATATCAACACATCAGTGTCCAAGAAGAATATAAAGATAGGTTAAACCCCTCAAATCAGAAGAAAAATTTGAGGAAGATAAGGTAAAAGCAATGTTAAATTAATTACATTAATTAACTAATGTTAAATTCATCACTATCAGGTAAAGCAATAAATTACACTCATGCAAAAGGTTTGTGATTTAGACAGCTTTCTTACCACTTGTTCAGTACTCTGCCATGCTTACTTGAACATATTTGCACAAAGCTGAAAAACAAATGGTTACAGAGCATTTTCATTTAGTGTCAGCTACACTCAGGTCTATTTTGTAGCAGTCTCTGTCATAAAAAGAATTACTTCAAAAAACTTCTCTGTTATAGTCAATTCTCTGATGGCAGTTTTCAGCCCTCTCAGTGTGCAACATACCATAATATATGCATGGTCAATCAAATCAGTAAAAATTGTTTTAAAGTTGAAATGGAAACACTGATGGGGTCCTGTTCCTGAAACAGTTCAGAACTAAGCAACTATGTATGAAACAAGCTAACCCCACAAGTCAGATTGGAGATTACAGGAACCCCAAACTCAGCTGGCTCCTTATGTTTAACAGAATTGGTTGATCTGGGGAAAAAATTGCAGGTGTTATATAGCTTTGAGAAAGGCCTCTGAAAATATTTCCAACACATGGAAGACAAAAATATATAAAGAAATGCAAACCAAATCTCCTCTTTAGAAAAGGCATATGCTGCTGCTGATTCAGAGGCCAGGTACATACTGAGGTTTTGGAGTCCTTCCGTTTTCACAATTCCCACAACAACAACCAAAATAACAAAAAAGAAAAAAAAACCAAACCAAACCAACCAACAAAGGTTTAAGAGACTCAAACACAATATAATGTCATAAGAATTTTTAACACAATGGTTATCACATCTGCTGTATATTTTAATGGTTAGTATCTACTGCTGCCTCTAGACAGGACACTGCAATGCCTTGCTATCTGAAAGTTGTATGTCTGTTTCAAACAATTTATTCACCCTCTGGTTGCCAAGACTGTTGTTTTACAAAATTAAATACAGCCTCGATAAAATACAGCCTCTAGTAGTTATCCATTCACCATTCTGAAGAGACATGACTGGGTTAGGATTTGTTCCTGCTTTACAGGAACAAAAGAACCTACCCAATTCCCTTCCGATAAAGACTCACATGTGGGAAATCCTAAAGTTGGAGCTTCATAGTGTCTCCATTTCAAGTTCATCCCCAACTGATTCCCAGAGGGAAGAAGCAATAACTCAATTTGTCGTGGCAAAAAACCTAGCCTAATTGCTCTTTTCCTGCAACAGTGACTCAGTGACTTCACAGATAAAACAGAAAGGAGCTTTCAACTGCAAAGTAAGGAAAGACTATCCAATTTCTTTCTTAAAGCATGTCAGAATCCCCATGCCATTATGCCGAGATCCTAAGGGCAGGTCTGATCACTAATATTTCTAGGGACTGAAAGACCCTTAAATTAAATCTCCAAGAAGCAGGATTACCACAGAGGATGCAAATTTGCTGCATTTCTACCCCACTGGCTTTGGGGCAGGGAATTCTTCATGGAGCAGCAGATTTCAAAGCCACTGTCTCATTCGTCTCATAAAACTCTGGAAACAAATACACAACTTGCAAGCACTCTCCCGAGGTAAAACATGTACATTTTGTGTCCCACAGTACCACTGCTTGATAAACAGCACAGTCATTTCATAGATGTTATAAAATTGGAAGTCCTTCACACATTTCTAAAGTCCACTATTTACATGGCAGCTCTGTACCAACTGCACAAGAAACATTATTTTTAAATTATAGTTTTGTATTGGTTACCTATTGGTTACTTGTGTCATAGAAATAAACCAACTGACACAGTATTTTCAGAATACAAACAAAATATGATTACACCAGAATTTTTGCCTACTATAGGCACACTATGGCAGACAGAGATAAAACTCATGGGGCTCCAGCCTGCCACAGCCTCAGATGATATCAGCGTTCAACTTCAGAGCACACATGAGTGACTTTGAAAAGAGACACTGTGATGTGAGCTGGCAGATTAGAAAGGAAAATTCAAGCCCTTAAAAGGGATTGCATGGCTGAGATAAATGAGCACAGGTGTCACAGGTTTAGCTGGAATTAGCATCAGAATTTGGGACTTTTGAGAATTTAGAATGTTTTAAAATCTGTAAATAAATTAATTTAGTGAAGGAAAACAATCTGTTAAAAAGGAACTTAATTACCTGGCAGTTGTGTTTGTCCACTGAAGAAGCAAAGATTAGAGCTAGACAAAACACACAAAGACACTCCCTTCCAAAGGATCAATATGCCCACAGAGAGCAGGGTTAACCCTGACGCTTTTTTGCTCTCAGTATACTGCAATTCTGTTCTGACTTCAGTTTAGCCAGAAAAGGAACAACCTCTGCATTACAGCAACAGGCTAAAGCAACCCTAAAAAGAAAAGCTCCACTTCTTTGTAATGAAAAAAGCAGTTTCCAGCAATTTTGTTAACCCATACAAAACTAGTATTGTTAAATATTTAAATGCTCAGGCCTACAGATGCGATTTGGTGTTTCCCTAAAAATAACACATCTCAAATTCCCTAGGGAAAAAAAAGCCATTCAATTATATGCCTGAGGCCTACTGAATCATTTGCTTTCTTCAAAGGGGACAAGAAAATAACCCAGTCAAATCTTTCACACACTTGAATGCTGTAACAGAGGTTTTGAAGATTGGGTTCCTGTATCTTGATTTCACAGTGCTGTCCCAGCAAGTTACTTAAACTGAATAATAAGCACAGCAGGTCCTCTCTGACTTCTGTACGCAATCCAGACTGGTATTGTTCTTGCTGACAATCTGAGCTGCACTCTTTCCAGGGAGATTTTGGGATTATAATTAAATTATTTTCGGAGTAACTAACTATAACTAATCACATCGCATTTATAGTAAAAAAAAAACCCAGCAGATGCACATTCGTGAAAAAAAAGTTAATTTGCATGATTAGGCATCAATTCCTAAATCAAAATTACAGTAAAATATTTATTTCTTAGTTTGGATCAGTTTAAGAAACATTAAAATATTAACTAAACATCATTCATCTCACTTCCTAGCATGCTTACATTTCAAGGTGATGCGTCTATTTTCTAAATATTCATCCTTGTTAACTTTCTGTATCAACCATTTAATAAGCAATGGAATACAGAAACAGAGAGCGAGGGACAGAGACACTGTATCTGCTTAGAATCCCTACAACACTATTTTTGGCCTCTTGCTGTATTTGCAGGTATCCTTTAGTTCTAAATATCCTGCAGTGTACAAACGATGAAAACTCCCAAACCATTCTCCATTAATTTAAGAAAATACACATTTATACACAAGCAAGAATTTGTAGGGATTGTCATTGTTACTAGAAAGATTATGAAGTTTTTTTAAAAGGTAAGAATGAGCACAGCATCACATAGTGAAATTACCCTATGCAAAAGGGCATTTTTCACACTGCAACACAGAAAAGAGAAACAGAAAATACATAATCAAGAGGACTATAAAGGATCACTTGAAGTGGAAAACATTAGAACTAAATTGATAGGATTTCAACTGCAACAAAAAGCTTCTGAAAATATATTAATTTTAAAACAAGAGTATTTTAACTATTCAGAACAAGGTAGAAACAAGAACAGTCATGCAGAAAGCTGACAATTCTTTAGTAGTCTATAAGGCTTTCTACACAGCAGAATGAGGTAAGGCAGTCCAGCTGAAACAGAAAACAAGCAGTGTTCATGAGTAAGAGAACATTTTCTTTTAAGCATGAAAATCAATGGTGAATACATCAAGAATATTTCAAGGGCAATACAATTAAAACTGGAATTACATACTAACAATCTAAGAGCTAACTTAATCTTATCAAAATGACAGAAGAGCAGCCTCACAAAGAAAATGCTTATATAGCTTTGTTAGCAGATACAGCTGAAAGGATAAACACAAACCAGAATTAACAATACTAACACCTGCTTGCAATTAATTTCTTTAATTAGAGCAACATTCTTCCACTCCCTAATGACAAAGTTAAAACAGAAAAAAGAACTGAGAGTCTTGCCAAAGCAAAGACTTTAATTTTGTTAAATCTAAAAGCTTTCTGCTGCCTTTCCATCTGCCTCACTGGAAGTTCAGTGCCCATCACTGAACAATTTCTAGTTTAAAAAACAATAACAGGAGCGCCAATAGTGGAGTCTGACTGTTCATCCACCAATTAAATATAGCCTCCTCCAGGCAGAAACACAACATGTGCTGCTGTACCTTGTCCCCAACACAGCTGCCACTGCTGCACACATCTAATGAATGCAAGACAGAGAATGCACCCCAGAGAACAGCACTGGGCAGGGACACTGCTAAAATGCCCATTTTCCATATATTACTCCATGTCTCACTGTGCATCTGCAGTGAAGGTACTTCTCAGATGGTTCTCTCTTTAGACACCAGAAATGGCAAAAAGCCAAATGGTTGTTTATTACATGTGTAAAAAACATTTAGGTTTAGGAAACAAACAGAAGCGAGCATCTGAGACATCAGTGAAGTCACAGGCAGTGACTAGAAACAGATAACAGCAAGCAAGAACAGAGAGATCACAGAATAGTATCACCTTCTGTCTGTTTAGTTTTATATCCAGACTTTTCAAGGTAGCATCAGACAATGTAGAGACTTTCTTGCAATTTCAGTAATTACTGGAAACTACTTTAAAATGATGACAGAAGAGATATTAAAAATGGACAAGATTTCAAACCTCAAAAATTGAACTGGGTAAGGAGCAGTTTTGAAAATACTGGTACAGTGTAACATTTTATAGGTTTTATCTGCTGTGTTCCTCATTAGGCTTCAAATCAAGATATGCAAACAGACATGTGCAAAAATAAAATCTTTTCTATTTAACTAAACCAAAACTGCCAAGGTAAAAGTATTTTCTTAATCAGTGTTCTGGATAGGCTTTAGATAAAATCCGTAAAAATTATGGTCTAGAATGTCACCTGTTAACTATCATAAACTAAATATTCTGCACACTAATCTTCTGTGAAATACAATCTTTCAAAAGTTTTTCTATTCATTGGAAATGAAGGGGAACCGAAACAGTAACACCACAAATGCATGAGCACTTGCCTGTGGTTTCAAATTGCAATATTGCTTCCTCCTCGAATGTCTGTCTTGTGAAAAAGTGCAGTACGGAATTCGGTGGGAGGAGGGGTTGTTAGAACTTTTTTCCTCTTAATCCATTGTTTAAGGCATCATCAGACTTGATATACACAACTCAGTGGCTACTACTCAACTTTACTTTAACCTCTGACTTATACTTACCTTTCAATTATATAATTCCTGCAATTACTAAAGATGCCTATACAAGCAAGTGCAGTATACTCTGGAAGACACAGCTTCTGGAAGAAAACACTTCCTTTTATCCAGTAGCAATGCATTTTCCAATACAAATCCAGTTTTCTTTTCAGTGTATGCTAATAATGCTCTCCAATACACAGAGCAGCAAAACAGTAACTGTTAACAGAAGTTTCATGTTTCCAGTTTCTTTTCCCCTTCGCACACTGCTTAGGCAAGGAAAACCCAGACTGTGAAGCACAGCTGATGACTCCACTGCATTCCTACCAAAGTGCAATTACAGGACGTGCTATGCTCAAATCACCCCCAGCATTCTATGCAAAAAATTGAGGCCTAACAAAACCATAAGGCTGTCTATAGCTGCTTCAGAAATCAAGAGGCCAGGGCTGAAATGCACTAATTACTGAGTTTTGGAAAGCCTATCCTATTTCCGTAGCTGACTGAGAAAGATGGCCCTTTGCTCCTCCGTTTAAGTCCAAATCAAACATCAGTCTGCATAGGCATGCACCTGTGCAGCACAAGCACTAAAATCATATTTCACACTGAAAAGTCAACTTGATTTGGATGTCCTTATAAACTTATCTTTTTTCTTAAGAACAAAATTAAGTAAACAAAAAATAATTCGTATGTTTTAGCATTCTAGTCGACTCTGAAAACTCGTCACTGTGTGCTCACAGACCATCAATATAGCCTAGGCCTTATAAAATTAAGGTGTCAAATATGTAAGGATGTCTGCTGCTCACATACCAGTTCTGTAGGACTCCAGCACATGCCCCTCTTCCTGGGAAATACAGGAGTGCACTGTTGGTTCACAGATTAACTTACTTTTCTGTACCAGAAGCAATCCAAATCTAACACAGAGGTTTATAAACGAGGAATGATTTTTTTTTTTTAAGGCTAGTACTATCTTCCCTTTAAAAAAAGAGTCACATCCAAAGACAGTTCTAATTCTTGCCTCTGTCTTTTACATGTTTACACGTATTCTCCAGTTCTGTAAAGCTCTTCTGATACAGCACAGTGCAGATGTTCCTAAGCACCTTCTCTGAGCAGCCGCTGTCAGAGACATTGTCTTGGCCAGCTGTGGGATTTCTCAAATTCTCAGCTACACACTAACACAACACTTGAAGACAAGTACGTAAGGCACTTTTTGGAAGGAAGTAAAATTCAGTGAGGGCTTATTCTGCATTTGTTTTTTAACTCCACTGAGTAATCAAGTGTTTTGCCTTTCTAAAAGTCAGTCTCATTTAGTGAGTATCTTAGCATAATATACACATAGCAAATACTCAGAAAACAACAGAGGCAGGAATAGACCCTTAGTCTGAAGGAAGGGAGGGAGACAGAAGACCAGTTGGTCAGCTACCTTTTAAATACACTTTCACAGAGAAAATATTTGAGATAGTAAAAAATCTGTCCGTTGCTAAAACCCAAGTAGTTGAAAAGGTAAAAAGGATTTTTTCCAAAGCTCAAGGTTATAGCTATTATCAAAGCTATAAATTAAACTCCAAGTAGAGACACTGCTGAACTTCACTCTAAAAGAAAACAGCAAGTCAAATGTATAATTTAATGCCAGCTTTATCTTCAAAGGAAGACCAAAGTTGCTGATCTTGTCTTGGATACACCCCAGCCGAGGGAAGCCACCACATGCTGTTCACCTTGCGGGTCCCATAAGGCACTTCTCAGTGTGTGTCCTTCACACCTTAACAGTCAGCACAGAAGGTATCTTCAGCCAGGACTGGTGAGAGTGAAAAATTCCTATGTCAGCCAAGAACTAAGAACCAAACCCCAAAAGGATACCTTGGTTTTGACTGCAAACAGGAAGGTTATTTTTCATCTNTTTTTCTTCTTTTTTTTCTGTTTTTTTTTTTTTTTTTTTTTTTGAGAACAAACAATAGAAGTCAAGAAGAACTATTGTACAGTGTACAGAGGCATAAAGGAATTAGCAAAGTAAGTCTTTGGCTGTTATCAGCTCTATTTAATTTACATGTTCCTGCCAGGAACCTGTGTCCCAAGAGCTTCTACATTCACACAGAACCCTGAATTTTCTTTTCCAAAAGGTTTCAGTTGTGGGGGGCTTTATATAAATGTACATAAATATATGCATGCATATGTACATGTACACAAAAAATTTAAGAAAAAACAAAAACCAAACAACCCCACAACTATAACAAAATCTATTCCAGATGCTAAAGCATTATTTTATTTTCAAGGAAGTAATTTTACTACAGGAACTAGATTAACTTTTAATTTGGTCTAAACCAGCAGAAAACCTCTCCATTTCTTTTCTTACAGGCTTCTGAAAAATTCCACACCCTGAAGGAACTGCCAAACCTCGGAACTAACTTCAAGAGCTGCCCTGATACACCACCTGGGAAAATAAACAGATAAATTTCCTTAAATGTGGTTCTACTGAATTCCCTGAGAAGAGTATTGGAGCAAGCAAATTAAAGATGCTGCAATTTCTACTACAGTCTGCAGTAACAGTGAATAGAACAATTATTTCCCCACCCATTCACTGTAAGTCTTCTAACACATTTCAGGGGCTTTTAATCCTCTCACAAATATTACTTGTTGACATGGAGATTGCTTTGCTTGAAAGACGCCTCCTGATATTTTTAATTCTAGCTTGCAGCATCAAGATATTGTCTTTAAAAAGTAAAAATCTTTAATATCAGGGAAATAAAAGAATTTCCATTAAGGGGAAGAGGACATATATTAACTTAAAAATAAATTCTGTTCCCAAGAGTCAGGCACAATATTTTTAAATTATTTAATATTCAAATAATTTTCAGCTTTCTTTGTTCATATCCCCAATCCTTTTGTTTTTAATTTTGTATTTTTGATAACTAGAGAGCCAAGGACATTTCTTTACTGCTGTCTGAGCTTGAAAACACGTAAGCTACCCATTATTAATATATTATACTAATAAGCACAAGCTTGAACATAAAGTGTTGTTCATCACAACAACCTTCATTTGCAAATAATTTCTGATTCTCCATTGTTTACTAGGTCAGTGTAGCACCACGGAGATGACAATGATCCCTTTTAATCAAAGGAATGAAGCTAATGGAAATAATTAATGCTAATTACCAATGTACTGGCTATTTATTTAAAACACATAGGCATGTGCCTGGACATAACTGCTATATATTATGAGAAGGGAACTGTGGCTTTTTCCTCCCATGTATTTTAAATTCCATTAAGAAAATACACTCACCCCAAGTTTAGTTATGGGACCAAAAAATGCTATCATGGCCCAGTCCTCAATAATAACTTCAACTTGCTATGGTAGGAAAGCTTACTTGTGGCAAAACAATAAACCCTGCCAAAAAAGGGATAAAGAGAAGACAAAAGAGAAAGATACAAGAAAAATACAGAGGGTGACAAAAGACCACCAGATCCAAACAACAAGATAAACAGAGGTAATGCCACTTATCAGTGGCACAAAACTGTTTTCTTGAACCAAGTCTTGGGTTTCTCTCCAAATGATACATAAATATGTCAAATCTTACTTGAAAGATGCCACTGAGATCCTTCTAGAGATCAAACATGTTCCTGGGTAAAACTTATTTTCCAGGTTACAGGTAGATATTACCAACTTTCTAGAAGACATGAAAAATAAAGTTTTATCAGTGCATACTTGCCTTATTATTTTCTATCAGATACCAAGAAAAAAGTATCTGAGTTACTTGAAGAGAGAGAACTGTAGCAAGCAATACGAAGCTAAAAGGACTATTTATGAATCAGATGCAATATCCTCTTTCAACAAGTGCCCTGCTGAACACTGAGAGTCTTGCAAGAGCAAGCTCTATGTTCTGAATTACTTCAAGAAGCCCCACATGGGCCCTGGTTAGAAAATTTATCATAGGAATTAACTGGGTGAGAACAACAAGCTCAGATGCTTTGGTACCATTGCAAATATAAGTGTTTTACAGCCTGCAATACACTTGAGTATACAGTGTACATGCACTGCTGAACTAAAGCTTCACACTTAATGATGTACTGCTAGACCCCTGCCAAAGCTTTACATCAGGAGTTATCCCACCCCCATTTGACAGTTACCTGTAACAGCTTATTTCTGGTATACCAGCTTCAAAGCTATTTCACCTCAATGAAAACCAGGATTAAAACCTCCATGTAAGAACTGACAACGACTCAAGCAAGTCGGCACATTCTCATGAGATCTAGTTGCTATTAAATATAATTTTTATCACATAAATAAGACAAGTTATACAGCTACAGCCATATTTGTCAGTGTGCTGACTTAACACGTGACGTTGCCCCCAGCCTTGATCAGCACAGCATGACAGAGTGAAGGACCTGCTGGTGGAGATGATGGCATGGCCAGCAAGGCCAGCACAGAAGCACTCGTGACCATTTCAGCAGCCTTCTGCAAAACACTTTCCAGAAGCAGACAACAGGGCTAGAGAGCCCTTCTGACCTGCAAACTAAAACCTTCTCATGGACAAGAGCCCAGACTAACAAAACCAAGAGAAGGAAGAATACCAGACATGGGTCACAAGTGGGAGATGGAAACTCCCTCCAAGTCCCACCATTCCCTGGCAGGCCAGGACTGGGCAGGACTCCAGGCAGGCAACAGTGACAGCACAAGTGCCCTTCCTGCCCTGCCAGCCCTGCCAGCTCTACAGGGTGCCACCTGCTCTGCCAGGGAACCCTGGCCAGAAGAGGCCAGCCACCAATCCCACTGGGCACTGCTGAGCTCAACAGTCACACATTCCCACTCCTTCAACAGAAAGAAAACCTTTTCCAGCAAGAGACACTGTCTTTCAATTAGGAAACACCAAATCAGTCAGATTGGAGTCCCCTAACAGAAACCAAGAAGGTTCTTCATTTGCATGAGGAAAGAAATGCAAAAACACAGGGTTAGAGAAGATTTACATACAGCTGGACACATTGAATAATGGGCAGAGTATCAATTACAAAGACGGTAATTACCAGGAAATTTCTTCCATGAAATGCAGATCTTAAGACTGCTACCAACTAAATCTCTTTTCAGCTTTTTATTCAGATGAAAGCAGTGTCTATGCCTTCCACACTCTTTAAAAAAGAAAAAATCTACACAGCCTGTTTTAAGAATTACAACTCATGCACCACAGTTTATTTGTAATCCCAAACTGTAATCCAGGACATACATTCATCATAAAACACACATCTCCAAAAGTTTTGAAGAAAATTACGGAGATGAGAATGCTACTTGGAAGTCCAAAGATACAACACAGAAATAAAGAAATCTTACCAATTTGTGGATAACCATCACAGAGATCCAAGATAACAAGGACTATTTGCTTGTCTGTAAGACATGTAGGAGAGGGAGGAAAGCAGGAGTGTGCAGCAAATGTTGAAACGAAAACATGATGTAAGATATTGCAGGGTTTTAAAATCAACATTGAAAGTTATGATGCCACCCTGGAGTCTTCACTGACCCTCTTCTAGAACAAACTGCATTGTTGTGCACTTCTCATGACTCAAAAAGAACTACAAAACAGAAGGGGTCAAGTAAGAGGTGATGAGAGCAGAGACAGGATGTCTGTGTGTTGTGGGTAGAAGAAGGTTGAGCACATGAGACTATGACAGAGTGATACTAAACAAAGGGGGAGAAGGGAAAGGAGATAAAAATCAGACAGTCTTGGTAACGCAACAAGGATGGAGGAATCATCAAAAATCATTGGAAGAATGATCAGAAAGGAATATATTTATCTTTCAGCTCAAGGCTACTTTTACAATTGTACGAGCAACATGCTAAAAACCAATAAATTATCTTCTTACTTTAAAAATGTTATTTTCCAACACGTTTGTTAAACATAAAATCTTAAGAACAAAGTTTTCATTCAAGACCACACGTAACAAAAAAAAAATTAAAAGAAAAAAAATGGGGCCAGAATCTGCTACCTAACCCTAGCCTGTTCTTCCACCAGAGGCCTAGCCTTTACTTCCCAAGCTTCCTGAAGCTCACAGATACCCCAAGGACAAAGCCAGGCTGGGTTTGCATCCCAGTTATCCAGCAGCCCAATACCAGAGGAGGCCGCAGGGGCCATGCCCAGGGCTTTCCATGGCGCAGGGATCACCCTCTGCCAGCACCTCCTCTGGAGCACAAAGGCCTGGTAGCAGGCACAGTGTCACACAGCACCATTCCTCACACGAGTAACCACTGAGCACAGGCAGTACGAGCACACTTGCTTTTTCCCTACAGGAACAAATACATTGATAGATCCACGGGAACCTGCTTTGAGATAATCAACACGAAATCAGAGACAAAAGAACTACTGAAATGCTCCCTTAAGTTCTCTTCTTCTACCCACAACCATACATAATTTCACTACTGTTGAACTGCAAATTTATATTCAAAAATTAAAATGCACAGTAAGGAGAAAAACAAAAACAACAAAAAAACCCTCATAACCACATATGTGAAAACATGAGAGCAGTTGTACAATATAAGTTCAGGTTCTCATGTAGTAATATAAAACCTCAGTGTTTGGATTGCATGAACTGTGACTCAAACACTTGTTACAAAAATAATTCTTTACCATAATATTTTTTAAAGAAATGTGACTTAATGTCGAGAGTTTACTTTTCACAAAACATTCATTTCCAGTCCAATTTAACTTGGCAATGTCCCCTTCACTTAAATAACCATTTTTGCCCAGGGGAAACTAGTTTCTAGATTTAGAATTTGCATCACTGCTTATATATGGAATTTTAAATTATTTTTTTGTTGCCTTTAGCTTTCAAAGGCGGTATTGCTTTCTTTTTCTCCATGAAACACCCAGTTAAAACTCTCCTACTTACTATTATTTTTATCACAGATTTGATCTCTAGGACCATCTCAGTTACAGAAATCCTTCCCATACCTAAACCCATGAAAAAATACAGACAACCCTCCATAAAATGATAATTCCAATTTCTGTGTCTGACACAGAGAAACTGTATATTGTGAATGCAGGATTCTAGACACTTATCCCAAGTGAATTATCCTAGAAGGAAGGAGGACATTTAGCTGCGCCAAGTGTGATTTGAAAGCTTAAAATACAATTGCATTTCCAAACTCTTCACACCCTTTTAACCTCCACTGACTGACTGAATAAATGCATATGGATTTCTGCCAGCTAGGAATAGTCACAACAACCAGCTCCAGTAAGGAAGTGCCACTGAGAGCTGTGCATTCACAGGGAGCATCAGGTGGGACTGACACACAGCTCAGAGCAGAGGCACCTGCAGAAGGTCCTGTTGTTCACTCGTGAAACTGGATTTTACCTTGATGTTCATTTTACCATCTGAACTTTGAAATCTACTACATATGATCTTAACAAGAATGTGCAAAATACAACCCAGAAGAAAGTTCATGAATCTTAGTTTCAGACTCTCTTTTTAAGAACTGTTCACTCCAAATGTAAATAAATCAATCATTGATTACAATTTAAAAGTTGAAACACTAGGATTTCAAGCCATGTGTATGAACAACTATGTCAAGTGGTTAATTACAATCCTTATTTTAATAGTGATAGTAAATAGGGTAGAGAATTTCAAATTAAAGATCATTCTCAACAGATTTTATTGATTTTGGAGATCAAATAAATTTAGCAGTAGTAGTATAGTAGTATAGTATAGTAGCTATAGCCACAGTTGAAACTTTGCTAGCAACTAGAAATAAAATTCTTTCTAATAAAATCTGAAATTGTTTTTTCCCTAATTACAAACAAAACAGAATAATGCTATGAATTGTTAGGCAAAATATTCTGCCACTGGACTTATTATTATGAATTTTAACTCTGTTGATTTCAGTTATATTTTTCATAAATTTAATAAAAACAAAATGAGGCCTTCAAAGTTCTCCAAAATGAAGAGAAAACAGAACAAACAGGAATAAAAAGAGATTTTTACTATCCCAATTCCTACTAGCTGTGGTTCTACCTCCCAAACACCCAGGAAATTGCAGTCCTCTAACAAGCAAACCAACCGTCTGAAAATCAAAATTTCGTTTAGGATTATATGCATGTTCTCAATCATAACTTTCTTTTTTTTCAACCTGTATTTCACACTGGTTATTCTAACAGCCTTCTTTGAAGAGGAGAAAGTGGGGGGAGACCCATGCCAAATTAGCAGAGACTAAAGTTTACTGAATGAAAACTGCATATATAACACAGAGAACTTTTTTTCAAGCTAGAAAAACAGATGAGATCCAAAACTCCTAACATAAGCCTAGGAATCAAGAGATCTAATTAATTTCACATGTTATAAGACCTTCTTCAAGGTCTTTAGATCACTTGCATCCCTTCACAGCACAACACAGCTCACCAAGTACTTCAGAGATGTAATTACTGCTCGTAAAGCTCACTGGCCACAGCCTGAAAGTTTCTTTTAGCCAAAGCAGGGAAGCATGGTCTGCCGTGCTCAGGATCAGCTACTATTTCCAAACTTTGTATCTTCTAATCTAATGCAATGTCCTTCCATAGGAAGGTCAGGGAAGAGGATAAAGAAACCGTTTTGAACTATTGATAAATAGCACAAAAGCATAACTACTGCCAGTCATTTCACACAGCCTCATCTACTGACAATTCCTAAATTACCCCCTCCACAGAGAGCTTGCATAGAAGTGAGAAGGTGTGGGATAGCAATTCAAAACATCTTTGCTGACCAAGCATGGTTTCTTTCCCATGCAGTACTACTTTCAATATCTGAAATGAATGTATTTTGTCCAGGAACAAAGATGGTAATAAGTTTCTTTTTCAGTTGGAAGCATCCATTAAGATGTCATAAAACAAATAACAACATGGCAAGAAAAAGGTTCTGCTTCCCAGAATGCTGATGTGCAGGGATAAAATGCAAAACAGAAATAATTTTAAGCATGCCAGTAATTCTAACTGCTAATTTTAAATCTAGAAAAGAATCCCTGCACCATCAAGTCTTGCACCTTCCTTTAGTAACACTGCACCTTTATCACATCATTTTGGGTAGCCTGACTTTACAACGCCCTGGAGTACTCTGTACTGTACTGTACTGTGTTCTGTATCTTCTCTAAGTTTTGTCTCCCTACAATTCATCTTTTAGATGCAGGAATAACTCATCAATTCCCACTGTTAATGAAATACCAACACAGCAAAGAAAAGAATCTTTTGAAATTTCAACACGCTCTCATATTGGTTTCTATACTGTTGAAAGTAAATACTTTCACTTCCCATCTGATATCTTCTGGATCTCAGCCACAGCTGTATAATAATCATTTTGCAGACAAAAAAAAAAGAAGCCACCAAAAAGTCTGTGATACAACTTTTTTAACTAAGGCTGGGCGGGGTTTTATTTAAAAGAAAATTACGAATCAGTAGTTGAAGGCTGACTCTTCCTATTGTAGAGAGAAGGATACCACAGTGCAGACTCTCCCTCTAAGAATCACGGTGGAAAAGAGCATGGGAAATGCTACACAAGGTGAATGAAAATTCACTCTTAATCTTGGGATTAGCTCTATTCCATAGCCTTGTCTGAGCATTCAACTATTGCAGTTTTCTGCAACATTTTCACACCGACACAGTGTAATAAAGTGCCACTCACAGCACCAAAAACATTGATTTTATTGATACATTTTGTTCAAACCACCTTGTGCTACAGGAAAAGAGCACAGGTTTTGCAGTGCAAACTGCACCTATTGATGGCATAATAAAAGTAGTTCAGCAACATGGTTACAGCATTAGCCTGACTTAAAAGAAATGGTATTAATTTCCAAAGAAATAAAGAGAGAAGTAAATAAATAGGAGTTGGACTTCAGTGATCTTTGTGGGTCCCTTCCAACTGAGGATATTCTATGATTCTAACACCAGTTAACGGAAAATGTGAATTCTTGGTGATCTGAGAATCTTGTCTTAGCTGAATGACTGTTGGTCTAAAAACTCCTTTCCAATTTGCAGGCCCAAAATGTTATAAGCATGATAAGAAAGGAAACAAACTAATTAAAACAAAGGGGGAAACCGTTTTGTGCAAATTCTCCAACCAGCTTTCATCAGTAATTTTCCATCAATGCCAACCCCAGCTCTTTAGCCAGCTTCTTTACTAGTTAAGGGTTAGGAGCTTTGGCCTGAAGACTAAGTTCTTTCTCCACTCAGTTCAGGCTATTGAGAGCTCCAAGTTTAAAATGAATCCTCCCAGAAGCAGCACAAGAGCTGGTGGTGCTCCTGCTGCACCAGCTGAGGGGATGGGTTATGGAGGCATATGGGGTCTACAAAATCAGCAACAAAAGTTAGTTTAAGTTGAACTCAGCAAAACTATCTCTGACCTTTGGTCAACTTCTGCCAAAGGTTTCGGCTCAGGAAATGCACATCCCAACAGTCCATTTCAGTAATTCTGGAATATTTGCTTTTAAGGTTGGTTTGTAAGGAGACAAAACTCCTTGCAAACTGTCAATTTTCTTACAGGAGATACGAAGGAAGTAGTAACTACTCCACTGAGGGCATCACCTCTGCATACTGCTTGGAATAGTCCATCTAAATAACAAATTGCTAGACTTAAAAGATTTATTAATGCTGGCTAGATCTTCACATACATTTCAGAGATGTATGGAACACATATTAAATATTCTGCAGGAAGAAGTGAAAAAGATCACTCCATATGTCAGAACGCACATAGAAAATTAATAAATTTTAAAAGTTCTATTTATCCAAATTCAAAGGAATGGAAAAGAAGCAAAAGTAATGCCGATTCATTTCTACATAGAAAGCTCAGAGAAAGGCTATAGATATGTTTTCAGTTTGCAAAGTGTATTTGATATTCTTGCAAAGATGTTAAACAAGGAAGAATTTTAGACCATGTCTGACATGCAGCTGGCTGGCAGGACAAGGACAAGGACAGCCATCAGGCAGTGCTAGGCACTGCTCACTTACTTCCTTTCCAGCCTCAGGACACATAGCAGAGAGCAGCTAGAAAAAGGCATTCAGGGTGTCAGCTGCTGTATGGTGTCCCACCAAGACTGGTTTTTGTATCATCTGACCTGAGCAAGGCCTGAAGATGCAGTAAACATACCCTGGAAGTCTGAAAAACCTTCAGTAAGCACATAAAATTAGGTAAATCAGCTATGATCACACAGTGAAGGGGTTTTCATTCTTTTTATTAAAAAACCCAAGGAAAAAAATATTCAAATATAAATCAAAAAATATCCAAAACAACTCGAAATACAGTAGTCCTTCCATTATCTGAGACCTATAATTTTAAGTCTTGTCATTCTGTTTCAAGTACCAATTTACCCAGGCAACATTGTTGCTCTTGTATAACTCACTTTGAAAGAAACTATTAATCAGATGGCAGTGCATTAATAAAATTTCTTAGAGGTAAGTTCAGATATGACTAGCCCTAGTTTGTGTGCATCTGAAAGTTTCTGCAGCTAAATACGAAAATACTGACTTCATGCAGGGTACAAATTAATTGGTTTGATGTGAGCAATGTAAAAAAGGAGGGTTTTGGAAGGCTTTGTATGACATGATGGTGCCTCTTAGGAGAAGCAGGGCACAGACAGAACAACCAGATGAGGCTGATAACAGAAGAAAAAAGAAAACTGTGCAGGAGGCATCATTAGCAAGGTACAACATAGACCTAGGTTCACTGATGAAGGCCACAGCAGGCTGCATTTTTAATTTTTTGATGCACCAGAATACAGAGGTACCTTGATAGCTGATCTCTAGACAAATGCTTAGGTAGGTAATGCCAAACACCAAATACCAGAACAGTAGTACTGAAAAGAACATAGATCACTTCTGTGCTGGAATTCGGGTTAAGGAAACAAGAAAAATTTTTGAAAGAATTTTCTGTAAACCAAATAGACTTTGTTTTTAGAGAAAGGCTACCCTTTTACAATCCACGTTTTAGCAGGAATGTCAGTGTGCAGCACACTAGATGTTTAATTTGCTTCTGAAGTGCTTATGTCTTGACTTTTGTGAAGTAGGTCGGTTCCTTCACAATGTGCAACCCATCATGCCCTAGCTCTTGAAAACACCAGTATTCCCTTTCAGCAAAATTCCATTAGGTATATGGGGCAGACATTTTAAAACTTCCTTCTGTTTTGCTAAAATCTTGTAATTCTTATAAAACCCAGCAGACAAGAGATACACAAACACTAACTAATCTCATGTCAGAGATGCCTTTATGCCAGTTCCAAGAAGATGGAGGGGAAAAATACGTAAATGAACAAATAAATGGCTTTTTAAAAAGCAGTCCGTTCTTAGGAGCCTGTGCATTATGCAGCAAAAAAATTCACATGATTGACCCATCATGAAGAGGGCTGAAAAGGTTTAGCAGTGATGCACAGTTGCACAAGACATCATCTGAGCTACCAATGCATGACCTAGTGACACTAGCAGAAGTTTACAAAGAGGGGAAAAGAATCTGATTTTTGTGGGGTGAAGGGGAAAAAAGGGGAGAGGCTGATCATTAAGAACTGTCTTCTTGAAATAGCCCAGGAACTCTCCACCTAGTCCCTTTTTCAAGAACAGCCTTTTGGCCAATTTCATGGTATGGTACCAGCTTTGCTTCACACCATGTTTGTGGCAAGACGTTCCCTTTTGCCCCCTCACTACAGCTCCATACTTGAAAAGCTGACGATGGAAATCATGCTTCAAACAGAGAAATCACATCAGAGCACAGGAGCACATGCTGCCTTTTCCCAGGTTAAACCACCACCGGGTCTGACTGTGACCTGCTGATGGAAAGAGTGAGTGGAGTCCAGGCTATGGGCAGCCCAGCCAGTGCAGATTTACACGATGCACACCCCAAGGTGCTCACACACCTTGCACAGGCAGGAGTTTGCATCCAAATGAGATAAAGAATGTGGCACAAAAAGGTTTCAGCCATTTTTATGTATGGCTGCCATTAATTGCTGTAAAAAAAAAGTCTTGATGGCAAACAGATAGATGTAGGAATCTACAAGTTTTGAATCTACTGCCACAATTTTCTTGAAGTAAACTTTTAAATGTGAAGCACTGAAAAATGTGGAAGCTCAGCCTAAGCAACAAAGTATCAAAAACAGAAGGTAACCTCTGTATGTTAGTTACCTTCTTCCTCAAAAGAGAACAACATAGAAAGTCTGTTAGGTGTTTTTCATTATCATGGGCCTGTACAAACTAACAATAAAGTAAACAAAAAAAAGCATTCAGAAACAAACAAAAGCAAAGCATTCTGGTGACTGCACAATATTCAGAGAGGCAATTTTGCACATGTGGATTTTTCTAGAAGTCCACTACCTTCTTAGAAATTTGAAGGGAAGGAAAAAGAGGGAGAGAGGTAAATTCAACTTTACTATTCTCCAGAATAAATCGCTTGATAAATACCTCCTAATCAAAACTCCTTCAAAATTGCCCTTCTCTTTCAGATACCAGTTTATAAACAGTTGTAAAATATTACAGAAATTGAGATTTTTCTGGCAAGGTATCAGTGATATAGAGGTATTTTGTTATAAAACCAGTTCCTACTGAAAAATAATTCCTCCACCTGTTCTTTGAAAAACTACTAGTGGATTGGGTATGGAACTTGAATTAGAGAAGACAATTCAAAAGCATGGTTTTGAAGGCAGATTTGATGAGTATTTCCTTATGAAGTACAAGTATAAGACAGGCAGACATCAAACAGTTCCACTAATACTAAAATTTCCAGTTATATCACTCTTTAAGGTTTGACATCCCTCCCTCTTTTTCTTTCTCCCTCTCATACTGCCAGAAAGAGGGCCTGCAACGTGAAAACCACGCATCTCTTAAAAGCTTAAAATAGCCCACAGCTGATTTAAAGGTTCTAAAAGTTCTTGATTTATTCAAGCAGCTTTACCCACTTCAAAAAATAAAATGTTTCCTGAATTTCCATCAATATGAGCATGAACACAATTTCCACACAAAACACAGTAACTCGGACACTGCATGACATGATTTTTACAGTTCCTAAAAGTACCACTGACAAAGTAAGCGCTTGTTAGAGACAGAAATTTGCACTCTGAGACCTGTCACTGACACATATACCCAAGCAGGATGGAAGGGCTCTCACTTGAAGAACAGTGAGAAATAAACTTGAAGTGTTAAAAATGTCTCCTTTCAGCACATTAGTCTTTGTCATAATTTATTTAATTTTTAAAAAAAAAAAAAGTACATTTGCCAACACTACCAATTTAAGAAACCCTATGACTTGCAGGAACAAAAAGGAATAAACAACCAGCATTCTCTCTTCACAACCCAGATAACCAGAGTATTCTTCTTTCATTGTAAAATGGTAAAAATATCATCAGAGTTCTCTACTGTGAAGGGTTTTCCCCACCGCAGTGTCTCATCCATAAACATCTGTATGCCATACAACTTCAAACAATCTAACAACAAAAGTATAATAGCTAGTCTAATACGAAATAAAATTTCAGAAACAAAGACTCATCCTATTACATTTAATACTCAGTCATCATCTTTAACCAAGAGACCTTCAGTGAGCATGACTCCAGGGTACCAGACCTGCAACAAAGCACACTTCAGAAAGTTGTTTTACCTAAGTCTGTCCCTTTGTTTTGCATGCACAGACATTTATTACCCATCGGTCTCCCCAGTGAAAACTGACTTCTCAGACTCTACCCATAAAAAGGGTCAAGAGTAAAGCATAAAAAGGAAACCCAAAACTCTTCTTTTTCAAATTTGAAGACAGCTGGCCCATTTGAAACTGTGGCATTGCACCGACAATGGCTCCAGATGAAAACCAACAAAACGTAAAATTAAATAATGCATGAGTTATTTTCTCTGTTCTAACAACAGGTTACAACTCTAGACTTGAAACATGCCACAGTTTAAAGGAGAAGAGAGACAGAACACATATGTACCTTGACCCAACAAATGAATCAACCAACCAATAAAGATTTTCTGGGTTTTTTTGCAAATAACTACTAAGATGCAGGAACTTATCTGCATTACATACACATTTTAACAAACACACATGCACTTACTATTTCCATCAAAGCCTGTCTTCCCATCCATAAAAAAAAAAAGCACACCAAGAACAAGGCACAAAACCCACACATCTCTGACCAAAAACTTCACTGCAGCCTGTGTTGTTGTAGATGGAGAAATCCGTACCATCAGAGAGCTGCATCCTGCTACACTGTACACCACTGATGCTGTAAGAATTAATCATTCACAGATCAACAATTGGTTCTTTCATCTCCCTGGCTCTCTCAGATCAGACCATTATGTATTTTTTTCCACCTACTGATCCTGTTACACTCAATTTTTCAGCTGCATGTAGCAAAGACATCTGAAAAACATTCCTATTTCTAGAATGCACCTCACTGAAATAAACCAGTGGGGATACCTATATGCTTCCATGGGCTTCACAACTTTACCAGTGTCAAGAAGTGACTGAACATTGATTTCTGTACTAAAATCACAATCTAATAAGCTGTGAAAAAAATGTAGAAGCCAAACTGAAGGGCACCAAAGTCCTTCTTTCTGGCTTTCTACCAAAGGCAGTTCATGTGAACAAACCCATGAGATAGCTGACCTTTTAGCAAGTAAAGTTTTAGGACTAAATACTTCAGCTAATCAAAAACTAAATTACACGTATACATTAACTCAACCCACATCTTTAAAATAAAGCTGTATTCTGGCCAGCCAGAACGGCACCACATTCAGTCACGACTAAACCAACAGGAACATGGGTTTTTTTATATCTCTGCAGAGAAAGAGAGGGCAAGGCAGTATTCATGACGAGTTCTGTATCTCATCGTGACAGTAACGGAAGAAAAAGTCACTGGAGGAGAAGGTTGTCATGGGAAACATTTCTCCCACTTTTATCGCTGGCAGGGTTTGTCCTTTAAGCGCTCACCCCTGCAGAGGCCTGGCAGGTGACATCCCGGCAGGTGACATCCCGGCAGGTGACGTGAGCTCGGCACAGCCAGCCCTGCCAAGGGCGAGGGGCGCTCCCCTGGGCCACCGCCGAGCCCCGGGTGCCTGAGCCCGCCGGGAGCGGCCCTAATGTCACCTCGCGACACTCTGAAGGGCGAAGGGTCTCGACACCGCAGACCCGGGGCTAAAAAACTGCACCCTGCCAGAGGATGCGGCGCGGCGCGGGGGAAGGATGCTCCCAGCCCCCGCGAGAAGGGTCCCGCACAGCTCTCCCCGGGGACACGAGCAGCTCTGGAGGCGGAACGAACCGCGGCATCCCCGTGAGCCCCGCGGGGGCGGCGGCGGGCACGGGGAGCGGCACGGTCCGCGGGGGCCCGGAGGGACGCGGTGCCAGGCAGCGGGACCGCCCGGCCCGGCGCGGCCCCACCAG
>VZRO01000695.1:707436-750132 GCA_013397915.1 Daphoenositta chrysoptera
GTGGAAGAATTATCTGACCTGCCCTGTTAAATTCCACCTCCCTGTTAAATTCCACCTCCCTGTAGAATACATACTTAATTTTCGTACTCATTTGTGGCCTTTTTGACCTCTAGCTTCCTGGCATGGCTACTCCAGGGCACCAGTGCCATTGTCTTTTAAGTACTTCTTGCTAAGTGGGTAATGCTAACTGGGCAGCTTTTGCCTTGCTGTATCAATGCCACTACATTTTTGCATAAACATTTCATAACCCCTAATTATTTAGAAACTTGTAACAGCTGTAAGTCTATTGTAGCAAATACTTAGACAAAACTTGCATTTTATACTTACTCCACAATTTTCATAAGCTTTGAAACAAAACAGGCCACATAATGATGGAGATGGGTTAATTACAAACTTTGCTTCTCTAAATGTTTAAGTAGAGCCTAAAAAGACATGTTTTCTTTATAAGAAAGGAATTGTTTAAATTTTGGTTTTTATTTAATATTCTAAAACTAATTTAATTTTAATTTATAAATTAAATTTATAAATTTAATATTCTAAAACTAAACATTTTAATTTTTAATGTATTTAAAATTAGTGATCGCTGGCTGTGGCCATGTAATCAGTAGATGTAATCACTAGATGTGACTGTGATCACTAGATGGATGCCCTTTAAGGTCCCTTCATTTAAATTTTGTTTTTTATTTAAAACTAATATTCTAAAACTAAACATTTTAATTTTTTAATGTATTTAAAATTAGTGATTGCTGGCTGTGACCATGTAATCAGTAGATGTAATCACTAGATGTGACTGTGATCACTAGATGGATGCCCTTTAAGGTCCCTTCCAACCCAAACCATTCTGTACTCTATCCATTATTCTATTATTCTGTATAAGAGTACTTGCAGTCTTTCATACTAAATTTTTACATTTATTCCTCCTCTTTTCTAAGAGCTTGCTGAAGTACATTATAATGACAAAGGTGCTACAGTACATATTTCAAATCAAAGGGATGCTGCTCTAAGGTAATGGTCTCCTGCTGGTATCTAAGAGCTGAGGAGAGTACCTAGGTGAAATATATACCATGAAAACATATTTGGGGTTTGATTATGATTATTTTATTTCAGCTATCTGAAGTGCATGATGCAAAGGTAATTGCATTATTTGATAAATATTTGTACATTAAAGCAAGAACAGCTCACTGTACCTTACTGATGTGCTTAGATGTCAATGTATGTCTTTCTTTGATTAGAGACTATTCTGTTCTTAAGATTTACAATTATGTATTTTAATGAGTTTGCCCTCCTGAGCAACTGCATCAGCTGAGGAACACCATAAAGCTCCCTAAACTAAGGCCAAGGCTTTTACAATTGGTCAGCATGGACATACTCTGTTTAAAAAGTGCCTATTTCTGCCCAAAAATATTATAAATCTGTAGCTCCACTATACGAAAGACAATGGATTTTAATAGGCTAAAATTAATGACGTGACCCATTAAATTTTGTGTTTGAAATCTTCTTGGAACGTTGTCGAAAAATGTGTTCCAAACTAGCAGATATAGGTCAGTGTTTTGCTTATATAAGCTTTTTACCTATTTTGAGCAGATAAAAATTATAACTATTATTTAATCCAAAACTATTTCCTGCTCACAAGCCAAATGATTTGGGAAGCACAGTTTAAAAAGAACAAAAAAAAAAAAAAAAAAAAAAAAAAAAAAAAAAAAAAAAAAAAAAAAAAAAAAAAAAAAAAAAACAAAAAACCAACCCTTAAGATAGATGAGTGGTGATAACCAGATCTTTTGATTCTGCTCGTCTTTCAAATACAGCCTGAGAAATTCGTGTCACACAATACCTTCCCCACACCGCCATCTGATGTTTAGTAGGAGTCCTACTTGCAGTTTGTGTGTACAGCCACTCTAAAATGCCATCGTGTCGATTTTCTCACAGAGCTAATCATTGTCTGGAGTTTAAGCAAAAGCTTAAAATAACATTCCCATGTACAAAGTGTTTGGTCTGGTCAACTGAATCATACCCTAGACTTTGTTGATTGTAATAACTACATTTCTTTTGATGATAGTTATAAATTCCAATCAGTTAAAACCAGTCATGAACACACCTGAGGAATGTTATTATCCCTCTGACAATTCTTATTGTTAATATTTACATTTATTGTTACAAGCCTGAATTCAGTAGCATTAAAAGACTTCCTTCCTGAAGGCACGTTCAGAATGCACCACACTTGATTGTGACCCAGGCTGAATGGCAAAGCCTTTTACTGTGCTGCTCCTCAAGGGAATGCGTTCATGGATCACCAAGGATTTGCATAAACTGCTCCTGTGGCAGATTCCCCCTTTGCTGAAGGTGTTGATTGCTCCAGGATTAAGGCAGTTTTCTCTTTCTTGGGGGCAGAAATCCAGTGCTTGCCAGAAAACATCCTTTCAGCCTCGACACAAGTTATCTGCCAGCCCCAACCACTGTGCCCTCACCAGAGACAGATGAAGGTTTCTGTGGTACAAAGCACACGGCTGCAGCTACTGTTCACAGGAAAGACACCCAGACCTAACTAGAAGTGTGTAAGAGATGGCACCTGGTTTAAAAATACTCAAAAGGTATCAGTGAAGTTAATCCTCTGGTTCCTGTTTTGCAGGAATCTAGTGCCTTACTTGAATCAGCGAGAAATAGGGGAAGAGTAAATCAAGATTTCTTTTGAAGATCAAGGCAGAATTTTGGGCTATTTAGTTAATGTATTTAACTTTAGTGCATAAATTGGGATATTAATCTCGTGCTAGCCCATGAAGAGATACTGTTCTAGACAATAATGCAGAGCACAAAGTCGTGCTCCTACTCCGAAGTGTGTGGCAACCAGAGGACCCTGCCTATTGCCACTTACTATACAGGAGGAAACAGTTGCTTCAAGAAGGAAGGTGATACACCAGAGACTGAGTGTTGGAGTACTTCCCAAAACATACATAGCCCACAGAAGTGCATATTATCTTCTCTTTTAATCTTTTTTATTACCGCCATGTTTCTCATCAGCTTGAAATCACTGCAGAAAGAGGCAGTTTCCCCACAACTAGGAAAAGATTGTTCATTGTTTTAGGGGAAACACTTCAAGAACAACTGTGCTAGAATATTTACATATATGTATAACTGTTCTTTTTGTTTTTATTATTTCTTCAGGGATTGAACAAGGTAAGATCTGCACTCAGAAGCAGCCAGAAACCCACACATTACACTTGTGAGGGAAGATCACCCAGACTGCACAGATCTGCAGTGAGCTCTGGGAGGCAGGAGGCAGTTCAGCAAAGTGTACCATGGATGCCCTTGCATTGTGGAGGAAGGCACAGGCAATTGGATTTAACCAGCTGGGTGGAATTTGATTTGATTAGCTTTGGCACAGTTTCACATACTCTCAATTCATCAGTGAATGGAGGAACTATATTGGAAAGCTACTGGGGAAAAACAACATTGCCCCTGATGCTATTGTCACAGGCAGATAGAGCACAATCCCATACAGTCTCTCCCTGTGTTTTCCTCTCCTCATTGTCTCCCCAGTTAGTTTTTTTGTGCCAGTGTGTGTCTTCCTGGGTCAGGATTGGCTGCCTTTTCTTGGTCTGAGATCTTGGCATGTAAAGAGCAGTAATTACTCCATGGTATGACTGGATGACTATGAGCAAGGGTGGGAGTGCCCCCTCCTGAACAATAAAACCCCTTGTAGAGAAAAGCCTAACTAAACAAAACAAAATGTGTAAAACCAGGCAGTGCTGCCACAAAGCACTTTGCCAGCTAGAGAGTCTATATGGAGTATGAATAAGAGTCTACTGTGTTTTAGTCTGCCCTGCCTGTGAAAGATCCCATTCTATAAAGAGGTGTTTGTTAGTCTCTTCTTAATTCATACAAGTCTAGGCAAATATAATTTCTTTCGTTTCAATGAAGCTATGCCTAATTTGCACTAAGAATGAGAATTGAACCAGGCCCAGCAATTTGGGATAGCACGTTCATGCAAAACCATCTTCTCTCGAATTCATCTTGAGAAAATCAAATCCCCTACTTTTACCAACTGTCAGTACCTAGGAATTTCGAGTATCAGTCATGGTAGCTCACAGTTAAAAACATCTACGTGTAGTATGAGCTTACAAGTTCTTTAATATGAGCTAATGTGGGGTAATATGCAAGGGACTGAAGCCTTTGGAAACATGGCTCACCAATAGAGCCTGTGTTTATAGGTACATTTGCTCAGGCTGAGCTCTCTCTATGAAGAAGAATATAAGGGAAGTTTATTGCTTTATCTTACAGCTCCCCAGAAGATCATCCTTTTAAAGTAGAATAAAAAAGGGTTTTGTTTGAAGGATAGATCTGAAGAAAAGTTAAAGGTTTCAGAGACAGGGAATCAAGCTAAATATGGTGAGCTGTACAGAGGCATCTTAAGAATTATTCCTATGAAACACATTCTCAAACTAAGTTCCCCTGAGTATTAACATCTGTCTTGAGTGAAAATAAGACTTTCCTCAGTTCATTTTCAAATCAAAAGGTGAAATTAAAAAGTGAGAAAATTCTCAGTATGAAAATTAAATTGAAGCATCCAAGTTTTCAATGGAGAAGTGTCCAGGCACGAGCCTTTTTGATTTTTAGCAAGGTACTACAATTGTGAATACCTGTAGGAATTCATTTCGAACTGTAGCGAGGCAAAAAAATCACCCTTCTCCAGACAAAGCCCCCATGTAAATATTTGGAAAATACAGAAAATGGAAATATGGATCTTAGCGATAAAGAAGCAAAAATTAATTAATGTACTTAACAAATGATCAAAAGATATGTAATTTTGAGTGTGTACTTTTTACACATTTTATTCCACTCCCTCAGGTCCTATATGGGATTAGGCAAGACATTTTCCTTTGAAAAACAATGCAAGATTGAAAAATATACATGAAAATGGGCCAAAAGTTTTTCTTATGAATTCTGTCCACCATCAGTGGTTACTGGTATCAATGTCCTTTGAGTAGAAAGGCTAGAGTTCTTTCCCTCTCAATGAAGAAGTGTCCAGGATATAAGCATGCCTACAGAACTAGAACTGAGGCTTCCATGAGAACATTTAAAAATTTCCCCTCAAATATAGCAAAAGCCAGCATGATCCTTAGGTTAAGTTTCCATTACTTTGGGGAGAGGGGAAAAAAAGAAGAAAGCTTTCTGCTTTAATCAGGTGAAGCTCATAGTTTTTTGTTATCACATTTTAAACTACAAAACCACAGAGATAGTATTAATAATTGCTTTATTTTTTAGAATAACTGCCCATAGATATGCCCACAGTCAAGGAACCCAAATTCATTTTTCTGCTCCATTGCAGACTGTTAAAGACTTTTAAAGACCATTTAACCCCATATCTCATCCCTTTCAGTGAATGGAAATCATAGAATCTCACCACATGAAAGGGGGTTTTTTAAGACTAAAATCTTTAAAACAGCAAATTGTTCATGTGCTACAGGAAAGGGGACCAAGTAAATAAAATGGAGAGAATACTCTGTAATCACAGATGTGCTGTCCTCCTGTGGTGCTTCTGACATGCACACCAACACTGCAGGATGCAGGCACTGCCTGGACCATCATTAAATGATTAAATTCTTGTCTGTTGTAATGCATTTTGCCACTAGTGTAGCTTATTAAGTTTGCTGTCACCATCACTCAACAAGCAGATACATCAGTTGATAGAAGAAATGCCAACGTGAGGATAGCAAGTTCATAGGTTAAAAAAGTCATCTTTTCTCTATAAATAGAGTTGGTATAAATCACAAGAGTCTGCAAAATGGGCCTGGGAAAATTAGCTGCTGACCTAAAAACACTTCCTGTTCGCTGTCTGGGAATCATTTCACACAGTTAAAAGTGACAAGAATTAAAGCAGCTAAAGAGGCAGGACTTTATAGTGAAATAAAGAATAAAGTGTCCTAGCATACATGAAAATAAAACCAAGTGCAACTAATAAAAATACAATTAAACTATTGTGCAAGTATTCTAAATAATCAAAAGGCAAAATGAGCCATACTTTTTTAACTCTTAATGAGGAAATCATTACATGTTTTCAGTGTCCTGCAGTCCTTGTGGCAGCTCTGGATTTCAGCAGCTGACCAGCCAGCAGTCCCCATGACCTGCAGTTGCACCTGGCAATGAGTGGTTAAACAGGGAACTCAGCACAGCCCTTTCTGTAGGAAACTGCTGACTAACTTTGGGAAGAATCTAGTCAATTTGAATTATACTTCAAGTTAAAGAGAATATAATTAATGAAGACATTTTTATCTCAAGTAAAGAACTAGCTTGCTGTTTTTCATTCAGAGTTAATGCTACCCTTCACTGCTGGAACTCTTCAGCTAACACTTTACCCAAGTGTCCTTGGCTGTCACTCAAAAATGACCCTTAGGGAGTGCTTCAGGAAATAAAATGTGTGCATTAAAACAGGTATTTTCATAGGTCCAGCTCACTGCATCACCAGGTTTACTGCAGCATACTTCTGTTGTGCTCATGCACATGACACTTTTATAACACCAATTAGTTCAGTGATGAGTGTCCCTTTCCTTTAAAGCTACTTAACTAGAAACGATTTGGAGACACCAGATTTTTACATTCCAGGAACTTTGAACTGTCACATAATTTGACAATTAAGGTCTGAAGAATAACATAAAAGCATATAACAAGATATGACTATAAATTGTAGCCCTCCTAGATAAGCTTGGCTCCAAAGAGAAAAGAAAGGCCTCGACAAATTCATTTTGAAAACCAGAAAAATATCTTGTATAACTAAGGAGAGAATATCTGTCTATAAGCATATGCTTATAGACAGATATTTTCTTCAAATTTTATAGTAAAATTTCTAAAACAGCAGCAAGACCTTTCCAATAAATGGCAAAAACACAACAAAAAATACTTGTTTGTTTCTGTAATCTCTGAGTTAAAATAATTTCTAATACTGGATGACTTACATGAATTATAAACTTTGGTACAAGATTACAAAGCAAACTGCCTACTTTGGAGTGTTTAGGCAATTCAGGTCAGATGTTTGCAGCTGCCCCTTGGAGACTGAAGACCAGTGAAATCCAATCTTTGGACTCTAATTATGTATTCAAGCTTACAAAGTCTCTAACCTCAATCTTAATTATCTTAGTCTAAAATAAAGTTGCCAAAAATACATCTCACTGTTTAGTATGGTGGTTTATCCGTAAGGATAATATGGTATTTTGTCTGAGTATGTTAATTGGTTTCATAATTTTCCCAGTTGTTCAAACTGAGTTATCTTAAGAATTCACAGCTGGTATGGGATTGCCTACATAGCTAAAATATGCATCTTGGTAAAGGCTAATATTTCTAATCAAATATGAGTTGGCAAAGTGTTTAGGTTCAGTTAAATCATGCTGCTGGCTACAGGGTAGCAAACAAAAGCAGAAAAAAATTATACATTATGTAATGCAAAATAAATTTTCTATCATTAATCTAGAGCATTAGGGCTCACAGACTGAGTTTGATCTATACCCTTCATCATGCACAACCCCATTGATAAGAGTTTAAAAAACTACCAAAAACAAAACAGAAAACCTAAACCTGCTTTGCAGAACAGAAGTTTCCAGAAGAACTGAAAGAAGCAGAAATACAACCACTGAGTAAACTGTCTCACTGTAAGTGGTCACTCTTCAAGGTATCCTGCTTTTAGATGTGCTTAAACTTAATGTACAGTTTTGCAGATACCATCAAAGCAGTAAATGTGTCGGGGCCCCTGCAGAAAGAGCATCACTAAAAACTGCATGGTAGAGTCGGTCACAAGGAGAGTGAAATCACTCTGACCGGATGACTGCAACACTTTTAACAAATGTAAGAGGAATATTTCAGAAGGGAGTTTTGCCACTCTGAGCTGTGGAGGTAAAGGCCTCCTTTCCAGTGAAAGAAAACAAGATTCAACAGCCTAATCTTCACTTGTACCACTGAAAATCTCAGATTACCACAGATGCATCCAATACGCAGAACTTCTAGATCCTACTAATGGTACACAAAGTTTTTCAAAATGGCCAGCACTGAAAGACACAAAACTGTCCCTCTTTCCCTGGGAGCAGTACATAACCAGATGAAGGAAAATCCTTGTGTGCAATTCCTTCTCTACGAACACGAGTTGGGAACTTTTGCTGCCCCTGATGATAGTTTCCCAACTTTCACATTCATCTCCTCAAAAACACCAGATATACTCACTCTGGCACTCACTCTGCATCATGTGTTCCCTGTTATAAAACCAGCTGTCCTGATCTCCCACATGCAGGATCACGTCTGTTCCCCCCTGCCCACATTATTGTTTGTGTGGCCATACAGGGACCTGTATCAGCCTGTTCTGCTTGAAGCTAAATCGGGCCAAGATTTCAGCTAGTCTCTAACCCAGCTTACCATGTAATTGTGCTAACATTATTACTGGCTCAGGAGAAGCAGTGGAAATACGTGACTGGGGAAAGATAGGACTGTTTTTCTGGGTCATGGTCTCACTCAAGGGGCTTAAGTGACTAAGACAGCAGCCTAAATTTGGGAATCGTGTCCGAGAGCAAAAGTATTCTCATGAATCCTCTCTGTAACTACTGCTATATTGCCAGTTGCTTTTGCAGGGCATTTCAATGCTTTTCTAAGATGCTGAAATAAAAGCAGGAGAGGATTTTTAATCATGTGAATTTGACTAGTGCCAGATGACTGTAGCTTCAGCAGTTTATTTGAAATCTTCCACTGTGCTGTTCTCTTTGTTTTGATTATATCATTTGCTTCCACTTCAAGAACCTGGAACATCAGACAGCTTTGCTGAGCACAGACCAAGAATCAGAAATACATAATACAGATGCTGAAGAAAGTACTGGCTTTTTATTAATCTGTTACATTTACTTATCATGCTGGAAATAATAATTTTGAATTACCTCATTTCACAAGCAGTTTCTGGATCTCTGCTGGTGCAATATTTGAAATGTATTTTTAAGTAAAAGATGCAAAGTTTTCTGGTGTGCCAAAGGAAAATTATAATTGCAATGTTCTGTCCAAGGAGGAGTTATATATTTTTTGACAAAATAAAAATGTTCAGGGAAATGAGAGGCTATATAACCAAATGAAATTTGATCTCTTTCATGCCAATTCTTGAAAAGAAAATATTAACAGCTATTGCACAATCACTCACCCACTCCAACTTACTATTAGTTCGACATGTGGAAACTGCAGGCTACCTGATTCTACTTCCAAAGTTGTGATGCCATGCTAGTCTTGACTTCTAGCAATCTACTTGAGCATAAGAGGAGCGGATACAGTAGAGAAGATTGAGAAGGATTTTATGTGGCTGTTACCTTCACAAAACCAACAAAAATATGCTACATCAGGATATAACCAGTTATAATAAATTTGAGCTGATTTACCCTTTGAGGTTGGGTCTACAAATGCAAGGCTCTCTCCGTTCTTCCTAGCACCTTTGAGATGATACAATATAATTTTTTTGTGAAGCACAGGCATGAGGATCTTAGAAAACTAATTTTCACACACTTGTAGAATAAGCATAGCCTGGAAGAATTAAATCTTAGCTTCCTTGCAGCTGTCTCAAAGCTTACTGAATTCCACCTGAAATAAGAGAAAAATTATTCCTTCAGTTCTTGAAGTCTAGTTTAAGAGTGGGCAGTTTTAGTTCTGAGCATTTTTGAGATAAAGATACTTGTGTATTGTTCCACATATCTCATTAATACTTCTATTTACAGAAATACTTCTTTCACCTTTTACTGTACACATCGAGGACTTCCCCTGGAAATATTTTTATCGGTAGAGGTCACGGTTTTTCAGATTTTGTCCATGATTTCTAGACCCAGTTATGTTCATATTGGACTAATGCATTGTCCATGTCATCTGCCTGTCATCTCTACATACATTGATTTTTCACATTTCCTGAAAAGTTTACAGCACTGTATAGTCACAGCTGTGTATACCGAGTATTCTTGCTTTTTCTTGCCCCTGAAATCTGGGAAATCCTACTTTCTTTTCTCTGTCAAGGCATTCCAGGGACTCTTATCATTTTCAAAGGAGGGACACAGGCCCTTTTTAGTACCTCTGTTTTATGGATCTTAACATCATTTACATCTTTGAAGCTTCTCTCGCCTGCAATACATAGTGATGAGTCTTGGTTATTGAACCCCGGATACTCAAGAAAAAAATTGTCCATCTGCAAGTATAATTTTGGAATATCTATAAATGTAACTTAATAAAGAAACAATTCCTACCTCCACTGTCAAATTTCTGCTGCAGAACTTGGAATCTGCATAAGGCACAGGTTTGCCAACAGCCCTGGGGGAGAAATCCCAGCTCAGGCACATCCCAATCCTTGTGTACACACGGGAATCCACTGCCTCCAGTCTTCATCCTGGTTTTAGGGCAGCTCTCTGGGGAATACACATTTTAAAGTGAACCTTGCCTCATTTCTCTGCTTAGCTAACAGGTCTATCGGGGTTGAAGCCCAACCAGCAGCTCAGCTCCATGCAGCCTCACTCTCCTCATGTTGGGATACAGGAGAAATTGGAAGAGTAAAAGTGGAAAAACTCATGTGTTGAGATAAATACAGTTTAACAGGTAAAGCAAAAGCCGTGCATGCAAGCAAAACAACACAAGGAATTCATTCACACTTCCCATGGGGAGGCAGCTGTTCAGCATCCCCAGGACAGCAGGGCTCCATCACACGTGAAAGTGACTTGGAAAGACAAATACCATTGCTCTGAACATCCACTCCCTTCCCTCTTCCCCCAGACGTATATGCAGAGAATAACACCGTGTGGAGTCACTGCATCAGCATGTGGATATGCCTTCAGCCAGGTGGGGTCAGCGTCCTCTGCCACCCCGGCCTCCTCATGAGAAGCAGAAAAGGCCTCGATGCTGTATCAGCACTGCTCAGCAATAGCTGAAACATCCCTGTTATCAGCACTGCTCTCAGCACAAGTCTGAAGCACAGCCACTTACTATGAAGAAAATTAACTCTACCCCAGCCAAAACCAGCACAAAATCAAAGAAAGCAAGATTAAGTCACTCCTACAAAATAAAATGCATTTTTTACAAATAATTAATAGAATGCAAACCCTCAGACTCCAGTGGTACCAGACCTTATCTGACTATACAACAAGTGGATTCAAACACTAGGCCTGGATAAACACAAAACCCAGTTCTCTAATGAGGCCTGAAACAGAGAAATGTTGCACAACTGGGATTAGTATTTTTCACATTGTATCCATATACAAGATGTGGGACTAATGCTGTTTCCAGCTCAAACATCTGCACATAAATCTGTGCTATTTTCACTAACCACTCAACTCAGCCAAACTCCAAAGTGATTTACAGAATTTCCTTGGCAAGACTATCATCCTCAAGCATTGGACAGGAAGCTTAGGCAACAGACTGAAGTATCAGGATTTCACTACTGGTGTAGTATTTAGACCTTATTCCTTATCCTTATTCCTTGTTGGCTATAGTGGGAACAGGAATTAGGTTACAGGTTCACAGATTTGAGATTCTGAAGTCACAGAAGTAAACATCACTGAGAGATGCATTATGCCATTAACTAAGCATTATCAAACACACATTTACTGTAAGCTCCATTCCCAGCATTTAATCTATGTAGCACAGAGAAGTGGATGAGATATTCTGTTCTGCTCATTCTCCTATTTTGAAATGCATTTCAGTTGCTTAGCCCTGTTCCTTCATCACATATCCACGGGGAGTACAGGAATTCCCATATTGGAGCAGCTACTCAAACCACCTTCTCTTCTTGTGTGTTATGGACATCACAGATATAAATTAAATGGCATTTGTATTATCAGAAAAGTTTCCAACAAAAAAGTACTCTGCTCACCTCATTTTATACTTTCCAGGGTTCATTTTATGAAAAGTCATAAACAGATGGCATCTTCATCACACCCACTGGTCTTTTCAGATCAGAAGAGACCAATGGAAGGTATCACAGGGAACTTTAATGTTCTTCTAATCTTTCTGGGGTTTCACACCCCTGGGCAGTCAAGAAAGAAGCCTTCACTGATGTTTTATGTTTGATTTGAGTGTAGGGGTTTTTTCCCATAGAATAAGAGAAGAAACAGTACTCCATTGCAAACCAAGTATTTTTAGCCAGCCATAGCAGGAGGCAAGTGCCTTCATCACTAACCAATTTCCTTCATATGATAAAGGGAAAAACACTGCTGAAGAAAGTGCTGAGATGCTGATGGGTTGCCAGAAGAGACTAAGTCAGTATCTGTAGGATTTCCTGAGAAAGGAGTATATGAACCCATCTCTTTTTTTGGCAAATAAGGATCTCAGTTTTGTAACTCTTTATAACACTCTTCTTTTCACCATTGATCTGAGTATCCTGAAGTCTGTAGTTACTGCACGTGTGTTGGAACCCTATGATGTATGCAATTTAACTATATGGACCAAAAAACCCACACATTTTTAGGGACAAGTATTTCAACAGTCTTATTTCAACAAGCTGATCTATTGAATTAAAATTAAAAGCCTTTGCTATCCTACCTCCTTATGCAAATCAATTTAGATAGTGAGAATGGTGAGGTGCACATAAACTGCAAGAGCTTAAGACAACCACTGGTTTCCATGTGGGATCAAATGTAGAGAGTGTAGAGAACTGGAGATGCAAGATCTGTAACAGCTCTGTGAATCAGGATTTTTTGTGAGGTACTGGTAAGACTGAAAGTATAAATACAGGATAACAAACAGGTTTCTATCTGCACAGAGAACTAATCACACATGTCCTTAAGCTGTCAGCATCAGTGGCAAGTGGTACTGCAAATGAAGACAAAAATATCTTCAAACATTTTCAGATATGCACTGATTATTAATTTATGTTGTTCATCTGAATAACATAACTTTTGAAGTTGACATCGGGAACCCACATAAACTAAATAACTATCTAGGTTAGACTAGAGATTTGGGTCAGGGAGCTTTATTGCAATATACAATTTGTACAATGTTCAATTTTAAGCCTTCCTCCCTGACAAAGAAAAAATAAAACTTGTGAAGAGTTTTGGGTTTTTATTGTGAGACTGTTTTACAGGTAACAGTGAATTCTCATTTACATAACATTGCTGAAAATTAACTATTGACAAAAATCCAACAAATTTTAACAAAATAGCTCAACAACACTTCATAATATCCTCCTGGGATTGTGTATTTTCAATTCCAAAGGAACAGCTGACTCATTCCCAAGAGATGCAGAGTCACATGCTAGCTTAAGCCCTTGTATTCTTATGCAATTGTTCTACTCTGTAAATATACATTAAATATTTCTAGAATACATTTGAAAGGTTAGGAACTACTCAGAAATAATTTTTTACTTAATGCTAAATAAGTTAAAATACACTAGTTGATAAGGAAGAGCAAAGAGAAGAGAAATAAAATAACCATTATCTAGTATTCAATGGTCATGGATATCTTTGTACTTCAAGCTTAATTATATCCACATTCACCAAAGTAGAAATATTAGTGAGAACATGATATTTGACTAAGCATATTGCAACAAGGCCAGATCTAAAGACAAGGTTTTGCTGTTTAAAATGGGATGTGAATGAACTTGGATATCTCAGTCTGAACAGCTCCTGACATGGCTACAGTTTTGCTCCTGTCAACAGCTACAGCTTTTCCAGTACTCACAGAGCTGCTGCTTACACTCAACCTAACCTGAATGCAGAACACAACCTGATACCATTAGGGTTTTCAGTAGGGTTTTCAGTTTCTGCTACAGTTGCAAAACCTACCTCATATTTTCATATCAAGCTTGACATATGAAGCTAACAAAACTGTTACTACCCTTTAAAATTACATCATCCATGCCTGGGATGTTTATGGAGCATCTTCTACAGCACAGAATCAGGATCACTCTCCCAGATGTGTAGGATGTATCCAATTCCTCCTCTGCCAAAGAACATTCAGTGTCACCTCTCCTGGGAAGTCTTCAGCTACCATGCTGGTCAGGGTCTGCTGTCTTTACACCATTACTCTGATAATACCATCTCCCCTTCTTTACCACAGCTCTCAGGAGTTTTTCTTCAAGATAAAAGTTGATTTGCCTTGGGAAGGGTCAGGAAATTATAACCTTGGTTTTGGGTGTTTCTTGATTAACTTCAATTGAAAAATCAGCCCTCTGTTCCTAGCTCTTCTCTGAACTGTTTGTTTAGTGAAAGGAAAAGGACTTCAGCAAGGGCAAATAACTCCATCCTCAGAGTTATGGACTGCACCGTGGAAACGCTGCCTGCCATCCCACTGAAATACAGAACTAGACTACTGAGATAGTATACCTAGAGTCTGGATTACCATTGTTAGGTAAGACAAGTATCACTTCAAGCAATTGACAAACTTATCCAGGAATCTGGAGAAAGAAAACAGACTTTCTATGCCTACTCCTATGAACTTTTCTGAATTTTAATGCAAGCAGTCATGTATTGTGTAGAGAGCTTGTACACACTGATAGATCCAGTTACCATATTTGGGACCAGATATCTGAAGTTTAGACATGGTACAATTTACTGGACCATTTAATATCTGGCCCTTAAGATAGGGCTCTTTCCCACAGCAGGTTCACAAATGCCATTGCAGTTCTCCTGGGCACCATCAATGTGGGATGCTCTTCAAGGGTTCACCCCCTCTAGCACTTCTGCAGTGATGAGGCACAACTAAATCTGCAAGTCAAGGTCTGTCTGTGCAGCAGCTCTGTTCTTCAGGCAGGTCTGCTTCTCTCATCACTGGACATTTTCATCTCCACAAACGTTGAAGCAGAACCAGGTGTAGCACTCCAGACTCATCTCGTACCACCACTGCTGAATACTGAGCTAAGACAGTAGGCACAACCATTTTTTCCAGCCCCTTTGTTGCAGTATATTCCTTCATTTTGCCTCAGTTATCTGCTGGGTTGGGGGCTTTTTTTTGTAGCTTATATGCTTTCTGCTACAATTGTTGACTGCCTTGAGCAAACAAAACCTGCTGATCTGGCCTAAATGTCATAGCTGATGACATATCAGTGACATTCCCTGTCTTTTTGAATACCTTTCATGCTACTTTATATTGCTAAAGATTCAAAGTAGATGAATACATTAGGAATATAATCTTTAACCACATTTAAAATTAGCTATTGTCCTTATAATTTTATTCATCTGATAGGCTTGTTTCCTTATCAAGTATGTATTTTAAAATAAAGCTGCTGTCTTGATACCACTTCTCTACATTTTGCAAAGTTCATGTTGTATTTTAATAGGATTATTTTATATCAGCAATTCCATTTAATGTGTTTCACTTTGCTGGGCATCTGTCCAAGATCCCAGATAACTAATCTCTGAAAAGTGACCTACATACTTAACCATTGTCCTGTTCATAAGACACTAATTGATTCATATTTTCTGTTTGATCCATACACAATTTCTCTCGTGCAATTGCATAAATCCTAGCACATTAATAATTTTTTTGTATATGAAGATTTTTCCAAGAGTAATTCAGACCCCATATCCTAACCAAAATTCAAGTTTATGTGGACACTGCTAATCATGTTTTCCTTTGTCCTAAATATAGTCTTTCTGCGGTACATAATAAATCCATGAAAGCAGTAAGTTTATTTACTTAGAATTTCAGCATAGGTAGGCATCAGAATAAAATTTTTTACATAACCTGATGCCAACTAATTCTTTAGACTGTACAATTGAAATTTTGTATTTTCAAAACATTTGAAGGGGAAGGAATATGTGAGGAAATTCTTTGGCCAGATTTAAAGTTTGTTATGCAACTTCAGAGCAGAGCTTTGATACTTTATTATGGGGGTGCCCTCTTCTTGCCTGAAGGAAGCTTTTCCTGCCTTCAAGTTTGAGCACATGCCTTTATTTTACCTTGATACACTTGAAAAAGCTCTTGGACATCTCTATAGCTGTTCCCTTAGTGTGAAGTGTGTATTAAAAAGAATAATTTCCCTTGCCACAGGTGGAAGCTAACCATCTTGCTAGAGGAAAATTCAAACTTGAACTTTGTTACCTAGAGGCAGCTAGGCTCTGCTACAAGAGCCATCGCTCTCAGGAAAAGACTTTAAAAAACAAACTAAAAGGAGCCAATAATAAGTGATACTTCCAGAAATATGAATAACTTGAGCAAGTTCTCTTATATCTGGTTTTGGGCAAATGAGCAGTAGAAAGCAGAGGTTCTGTTGTCAGCTATTTACAAAGGAGATCTGGTACAACTGTGTCTCTAGAGATGGCTCTTGACCTGAGGCCTGCAGATGCTGCTGTGCATATTTGCACGAGATGTTTCTGTTCTCCACTCATACCTTTCCAAGCTGCACAGAGACCTCTGCTGTTGGTAAAAGCACTCAGCTGGGTAATGAGAGCAAATCCATTTCTAATCCTTAGGGAGCTCATGGCAAAGTGGGAGACCAAACAGAAGACTAAAGGATTTCCAGGGCTAGAATACTGGCTAAAGAAATGTAACATTTCTTTCTTTCATTCTAGAAAGTGGGGTGGTGGTGGTGTGTGTGTGAACTGGAAACAGAAGGACTGTGTGAAGCCAGCTGATCTACTCAAACAGCAAGAGCTAACATCAGATGTTGTTTGGGAATGTCTGTCACCTCAGGAATGCTCTAGTCTGGGGAACAGACACACAACCAGATCTAACACTGCCCAAAACAGCTGGGACAGCAAATCACTTTTATAAGCTTTACAGTCATACACTATAGTGAAAGTGGATACTGACCCTCTTCACACTGTCCCTGTTGCTACACAAACTTAACTGTGACCAAGTTAGTATTTTGGACTGGGAAAAAAATTTGCATGGCATTAGTAACTGATTTAATTGTCCAATTATATAAATATTTAAATTAATATCTTAGTAACAACAATTCCCAAACCACGTATATTTTCATTTTTCATAGAACAGGCCTATAAACTTACCATTTGGAAATTCACTTGTTCTAGATCTTGACATCACATCTCATGTATTTGGCTAATTCTCTTGAAAGAGTCAAAACAAATTCTGTTTAGGTGCTCAGTTCACCCACTTCACAGGTGCTGTGGAAAAACACACATATGAACTATCCACATGGTCACTTGCAGATGTGTCTGTGGGGGACAGAACACTATACAGTCATGGTTGCAATGCAGAACTGTGCAATTTATTAGAAAAGTGGAATCTATCTAGCCTGAAAAATTATTTTTTTAATGATTGTGCCTGTATCTTTTCCTGTGTTCTGCATTCCCCCTTTTTACCTCCCCCTTCAATTTCCAGAATGGTATTTCCATATGCCAGGACTAAAACTGCGTAATTTCATTTTCCCTTCACACCATTATGTTTCAAAAGACACTTAGGTTTTTTATTGAATTTAATTTTTGTGACCTAGAACTAACAACTAATAACTGTGCTTCAACAGCAGTATTTATAAAAGCATTTAGATAAAATTTATTATTATCATTATTTCTATAAATCAAAATAAAATAACTCTCATTTTGTCTTTCATTAAATGGGACTATTGGTCAGAAAGACTATAAATTGAGAAACTGTCAGTATGATTTTTTTTTCCTCTTGAAAGTCTATCAAATTTAATCACTTATTTCTAACACCATATTAACATAGGAAAAGCATGAAAAATGAATTTGTGTCCTCAACAGCCACAGGACATCCCACCCCCCAAACCTCCCCCACAGGATACAAAAAATTCCCTACTTCTGGAACTTCCTTTGGCTGCCTTATTAGTTTGAAAATAAAGTGCAAACATTTATACTCCACAAGGTGTCACTCTAAAACAGCTTGAAAAAAATAATGTCTTTATCGCTTCAAACTTTACCCAAAAGGTCAGAAATGACCAGCATTTCAAACTTAAGACTGAATTACCAGATTCCACTCAGAGCTACTACAACATAACAGTATAGGCACTGGGTATTTTTTAATTGTGGGTATTTTTTGTTGTAAATAGTGTATTTCAAATCCAGTCTATTTTTAAGTTCTTTGCCTAGCTCAAGTGTGCAGGGAAAAAGAAGTGTGCCAGTAATTATTTCAATATGGGGGAGCATCCAGCATGTATTTTATCAGGATACATTGCACTGTCCTTTACTCAACTACCACTGGCTCAGTGAAGAGACACAAAACAATGTCAGACCCGGTAACTTAAGTCTGCAAGGTATCTAAGCTTTTTAATAAAATACATTTTGTCTATGAACACATTGTCCTTTTAAACAAATACGGTATAACCTATAGAAATTCGAACATTCTCCAAAAATACAAATAGCTATCAGCAACAAAACCTCATTTTCTGTGGTTCACGGGCAATCAGTTAATTAATTTTCTGGAATCCAATAGAAGATAATTCCCAGTAAGTTTTCTTGAATCTAAAAAACTTACATTCCAGCTTCTCCTTTAGTAAGTCCATGTCTTCATTGCTAGCTACCTATTTTCATGAACTTCTGAGAGATTTTTGACACATCTATGAACTTTAATTATTGTTGACCACCAGGTTCAAAGCATACAAGAAGAAATCTGATACAAACATGAGCAACTGTCATTTCACAGGAAACAATATTAGTATTTCAGGAAAATGAAAATCATCAACGAAAAAGAACAAAGAATGTATGAAACAGGTCTGATAGCATGAGGGAGGGAGCTATGGGTGACAATTTACACAAGATACAACAAAAGGAAGTGGAACCAATTTTGAAATGTTAACACTTTTCATCCTGTGCTCAACACTGCAGAGCTCTGATCCCTGCATAGACCAATGGGGTTCTTGCACAAAAAAATACAGAAATCAAAAAAAAACCCAGTCCCACTTGCAAACTTACCATACCTGCTTATTGGTGTTAAACTCTGTAACAGCACTGCTTTCAAACACTTTGTTCAATCTATCCTGACTTTTCCTGGTTTTCTGTGGCTGTATTTCATGTTACAACCATTTCCAGTAGACACACTTCAGAAAAGCTAATTAGATCAGGTCTCAAATGAGAAAAAAGAACAATGTCTGCTTTGAAGGTCTCAACAGATTCAGGCTGCTCACTTGTGTCATGAAAGCTGCAGTTCCAGGCCCATGTCTGGATCTTTGAAGTAACTGACAACTTCACTGGTAAAAATGCAGGAGTGTCAAGGATTTAAGCCTTTTTTTGTTTGTACACCAGCTGACAAACTTCAGAAAGCTTTTAGTTCACACAACCAGGATCTTGGAGAATCTAGTTCTTCAAAATCAACTTCATCAAGAAAACACCTCAGTATGCATTAAACTTAAAAATGTGTTTGCAGTTCTCACTTCTGTAAGAATTAATGAAAGCTAGAAATGTGACAAATACTTTGCTTAGGGGAAAAAAAAATCTTTAAGAAAATTTTTTTAGAAAAAACAACCCCTTTGGTCCAGACTGGGCTTATCAAACAACTCTGCAGCAGCTTTTACCTGGTGTGAGCACAACCACATTGGGAAGGATGGGGAGGGGACAATCATGAAAATGAGAATATTAAAAGCCTCATTCAAGGATGTTTGCAAATCGTATTTTTCAAGCCACAAAACAAAAACAGTGACTTGGCTAGATAACCAGATTTCTGAATTGTGACATTTTTATAGCCATAATTCCATTCACAAGATGTATTAATCACACCTGATTCCACTGATACAGGCTATTAAAGGAGAGGAAAAAGCTCAGCAGTTACCATAACAAAGCCACTTCCTTCACTGTTTTTTCCATTCAAGTCACACAGAAGACAATGAAGTTATTTTTTTCCTTAGTCTACACGCAGCACTCAACTCTCACACTACTCTCTCTCTCAGACTGTGCATATACACAGCTTCTGCTTCATACTGTGTTGAACAAGCCTGTTGCAAGAAGGAAGTTCTAACTCAGAATCAGGAAAAAACAGAAACCTGAGAAAATAGACTAAAGATTCATTAGACAAAGAAGAATAAATTGATTTTTGCTACCTGCCATTTCCAGTTGGCATGAGAGACTATCAAATTGGTCTAGAATTTACCTAAATAATTTTCTTCAGTTATTAAATTAAGAAAATACTAGAACACTTCTGCTGGAATAGTGAGATCACTGTTATTCTCATCCAGAAGAGCCTCATAGTGCCTTAAAAAAATCCCTCCCCACATGACATTATTTTATACAGAGAGGCTGACAACCAAAAGGCAGTTACTTCTGTCAGCTGCTTAACAGCTCAGCACTCACTGCAGTCTTGCCATGTACACACCCACATACTGAACACCAAGGGGATGAAACAGGAAAAAACTGGGCAAAAGGAGTCAATCCAAACCAGAAGCTGAGCAGACCCCTTTGTTTCCTTTGAAGTGATACTTCATTCAGAAAAAGATCATGCTGAATTTAGCTATTACACTGATGTCTGCAGGGTACCAGTACAGATCAGTAATTATGTTTGATAAGAACAGGAAGAAAACCAAGCAGGAGACAACTTGCACTCTTCAGGATTGTATCAGTGTAGCCAAAACCAAAAAAATCTGCAATTATTCTTGCAAACAGCAAAATCTATGGGAATAACAATCAAAAAGTCCTCCCAAAGAAACTAAATCCACACCTACTCACAAAATACACTTATTTTAATCCCTTTTTTCACTGGCCAAAACAGCTGAGGCTGTTTTAGAGAGTCAAGAGAGATCTGTCTGAATAGTCTATAGAGATTTCACTTTGCACATCTGCTAAGAAGGAAACAGCTATGACTCAAAGCTGTACCTTAGGAGGAAGCTGACTATTACATTCCTCATCGCCCACAACGCTAGGAAGCTGAAGACATTTTACAAGAGACTATTTTACCTGAGCTACATCAAAAGCTATTTTGGAATAAAAAATTTAAAAATCCATGCAGTCTGTGTACACTTTCCCTTAAAGGCCAATCCTCTAGCTATCTATCTTAAAGAAATTTGCACTTGTGTGGTTTCAGCAAGAAAGGAGTTTTGTACCATAGAAATGCAGTTTTCTAACAGGAAGGAAAAAAACACAATTATTTTTGCCTTTTTTCCTGATAATGAAAAAACAAAATTCCTGGCTCTAACAAAGCTTGGGTAGTGCTGAAATTCTCTTGTAATAAACCAACTCATATCCACTTGATGTTTCTATATTAAGAATACTGCTGTGTTGAGAAGGCCTTTTTCCTGTACCACATCCATCACTCTGCTTCAGTGTGTGCTTGCTGCCCTGAAGGCCAAGTGCATCCTGGGCTGCATCCAAAGCAGGGTGGGCAGCAGGTGAGGCAGAGGATTCTGCCCCTCTGCTCTGCTCTGGTGAGACCCCACCTGCAGTGCTGCCTCAGCTCTGGGGCCCCCAGCACAGGCAAGCCATGGACCTGTTAGGGCAGATTTGGTGGAGAGCCACAAACATAATCACAGGGCAGGAGCACCTCTCCTATGGAAACAGCCTGAGATGGTTGGGCTTGTTCACCCTGGAGAAAAGACAACAGGGAGACCTCATTGAGCCTTTCAGTACTTACAGGAGGCTTATAGGAAAGAAGGAGAGAACTTGTTACACAGGTAGACAATGACAGGACAAGGGGCAATGGTTATGAAGAAAAGAGGAGAGATTCATACTAGATATTAGGAATAAATTCTTTATTCAGAGGTTAGCACCCAACAAGTTGCTCAGTGAAGATGTGATTACCCCATCTCTGGAAGCATTCAAAGGCAGGTTAGATGGAGCTCTAAGCAACATGACTTAGTAGTGAGTGGCACCCCTGCCCACAGCACAGGGGTTTGGAACTAGAGGATCTTTAAGGTTCCTTCCAACCCAACCATTCTATGATTCTACTAGTAAAGAAATGAGTATAAACTACACAGATGTGGAATAGACAAGGATTCCTCCTATCAAATTTCTAACTACAAGTAGTACCCAGATACTATTGTGAAGATAAAGGGGACTTTTTACTGGAGAGATATCTACCCCCCCACACACACAAGTTTCTCTTTATTTAAGTTTCCAAATCCCTTGCAAGTCAGGAGCAATTCCTACCTGTAACAGAAAAGAGACTTTAGTGACAGAGCCACAAGCAACTTACTTGTTGCACTACAGAGGCTGCAACATGGACCTGCAGATTGCATTCATCCTGTCCAACCTGAACAGAATCTTTGACTTCTGACCTTAGCACTTCAGATGTATTTTCACAGCGAAGAAGGTATTTCAAAGTTTACTTTTGTTCCAAACTTGCAGAGCCTTAGAGGCCAGAAGGCATCTTGTTTCCTCCTCAAATCAACTATGTGGCTGCAGGAACTGAGAGAGAATACCTCTTCTTACAAATGGTCTCACTTAGGTACCTAGTGGGATTTTCAAAATATTCGAGAAAATTATCCTGTCTATTTCAAGTAATTTAGGAAAAAAGAAAAAAAATGTATACACAAACCAGCCTATCCCAACAGGGTCAGAGTGAAGAGGGTTAAATTCAAATTCAGTTTAAATTAAATAAGAAAGTCTCAATTACTTCAGTATGGTTCCATCCCTCCTCCCCTTCCACACAAATACCTACACACACACACCCCACACACCCCACTCAGTAAAGCCATTTAAGTAGGAACCAGGCCTTTCTTCCTACCACATCAGTAAGGCAATGGTGCTATTCCAGCAAAGCTCCCAAACACTCCGCTCATAGACTGTACTGGCCAAACAATTAGATCACTCCTGAATTTAAAAAGTACCCAGAAGCAACTTTGCATATGCACTAGTTTTCTCAAAGCACAATGGAAAGTTGGCACATACTGCATTTACAAGAGCTGTAATCTGGTTTAAACATGGGTTTATTTAAAAAATCTTCAGCTCTCATCTATAGGCTACTCCAGAACCCAGTGAATCAGCAAATAGTTACTGTTTATTGGAAAGCTTCCTTCTCCAACTGTCCACAGGTGTACAGGATCTAGAATGTGAAGTATTCAAGATGAAAATTTAAATTTTGATATATAGACCTCCAATGAATCAGATATTCTGCAGACTACAGAAAATTTAAGTAAATAGCAGCCATATAACAGAGAGCTTCTTACATGTATTTACAATATACTTAGCATCATGTATGAGCCTACGTGTGCTTTTTTCCCTTTGTCTTCTTTCAGATACTCATGGATTTTAAAGCATCTCAACCAGGTTTTTAAAGGAAATCAGACACTACACAGGTTAAACAACATGGTTCTATTAAAAACTATCTTTAACCATGGCACTCAGTGACAGTAATACAATACTTTTTTCCACAAAGCAACTAATATAAAAATATGCCATAAAATCATCTGTAGACTAGTATGCTAGTACATACATATAATCATAACATTCTTTTATAAACTCTTTCCTGAGATACCTTGGGTTGTTTGATTTTCTTGTATTACTGGATGCATTATCTTTATGATTCATCTAAAACAATTGCAAAATATTTTGAATGTGCAGGACACTCAGTAACATGTAAAAAGTAGTATGTAAATATATGGCAAAGAAACAGCTCTTAGAAATTATGCGCTTTTTTACTTTGTTATATTTTTTAACATTTGGCTCCTTGGGAGACAGAAGGATGGTGCATGAAAAACCTGAAATCAGAGCTATGAATTGACAAAAAGCAGGAAAGCATTCAGGAATGTTAGGAGTTGGAATATATTATAAATGACACAAAGAGAAAGCCATAAGTCATGTTGGCTATGTATTGTCTTACAAAGCAACTGGACATATCTTAGTTCACAGTATAATAAATATTTTTACTAATCTGTTTTGGAAGAGCAAATGTCTTTTAGGGTTTCAAGCTCCTGTATAAGTTTCTTGTTCTGAACTTCTAGCACTGCAACACGACTCTCCAGACATTTTATGTATTCTTTCTTCCGACGTCGACATTCTTTAGCAGCTTCCCTGCAAAAAGCAGAAGTAAAAAGTGCAAACAAAAAAGCCATTTGCATGCCATTAGAAAGCTCAGCAGAGTATGGAGACTATGACAGAATTCCAAATTTTGGAATATCTCCCAAATCAGTCTGAAAACACTAAGCAAAACTGGGTTCCACAAGGGCCTCAAGTGTCTCTTTCTCAAGTTCATATGGCAATCTGTAGAATTGCTTCCTCTCATGCCTTGATTAAAGTTCATAATAAAGGAGGTCCAAATGAAAGACAGTTATTCTGCTTTATGACAATAAAGATCTTTGAGGGCCTTGAGTTCCTCAATGAGAGTCTTGTTTTGGTTTTCAAGCACAGCCACACGATTTTCAAGACATTTGACATATTCTTTCTTCTTTCTGCGACATTCTCTGGCAGCTTCCCTGGAACCAATACAAGGCAAATGACTACAGGAACAGCCACAATATGGCAAAGACTGGATAAATGCAATTACCTGCAATCCCTGTGGCTCCACAATAACAACAACAACCACCACCAACTGCTGGATTGCACAAACAGAACATTGGATAACAGCCAAAAGCAGTAACATAGTTAAAATATAATCCAAAACAACTAGAACTTGAAATGCATTCAGCATCACCAAATACAAACATGGAACCAATACACAGAAGAACTGAGAAAAACAGAGAGTAAATGATAATGTATTGACTTGAATTGTACTAAACATTAGGACAGAAAGCAGCATTTCTTCCTCCAGTCACATTCTATTTTGTGTATTTATCGGGAGCATTGTTTTCTGCCATCAAAATCTTAAAACCAAACCCAGAGAATATACTTTTAAAGAACACAAACATAACACTACTCTCTTCAGATAAAAAACTAGATGCCAAGCTTACATTAAGATAGAAACTCACAGCACATTGTAACAATGTACAGTACAATTTAAGTCCAAACAAATACCATTTATTAGCATTTTAGAACTGGCTGCCTGAGCACATTTCAGCCACATGAGTCTGTGGTTTTTGTTGCTAGCAAATAATAGCCTGAAGCCATCCTTGTAGTTCTGCTCAAAAGTCTCTTATATTGGAGCTAAACACTTTGGGCAGTGTTTTCAGAAGTATATGACTTAAACAAGCATTCAGTTCCAGAAGAAATACTAAGAGTATTGGGAGTCCTCCTTTACCACCTTGGAACATGAGAAACTGTCAAATTGTGAGAGGCTAACATTCCAGCAAGTTATGTATGAGCTATAGCATAAGCACTAGTTTTAAAACTGGAGAAGAAACAAAAAGGAGGCACAACAATGCAGTGATCCTTATGAGTAATTTAAAATAAGGGACAGGCATGAGAGCAAAGCAATACCATTAATTCAATCATAAGACAAGTGGTTAAGCAGTATTAGAGATCTGCAGAGCAGACTATTTCTACAATTAATCTGCCAATGATAGAGGTGGCTACACATTTGAAAAAGACAGACTGCCCTAAGAATAACATGAAGAATGCACAGAGAAAGACTGGCATTTACAACATTCAGTCAAGTCCATGACAAACTAGTTAAAAACTGTACAGCAACTTCACACAGTATGTCTCACAAAATGACAGGGGCACTGCAAACTATCTCATCCCAGTAGCCAAGTACTTAGGAAAGTCTATAATTATCATTCCATCTTTGAATAAGTCCTCTTCCCAGCATCATTAATGGACAGCTGCTAATGAGAGCCTCAGCTATTTTCCTAACCAATTCTTCGCTGGGATGTTTTAAAATGAAAAAGCCCCTACTGGTCATTTTACTGTCAGTAGTGGGAGAGGAGGGGAATTAAACTTCAACAAAGTATAACTCTAGATCATCACAAAAATTATCTGATGTTGATTTCTGAATTACCCTAATATTTTCAAACTAAAAATCCATGGGTATAAGGTCAACTCTAACCTTCCAGAGTTAACAACCAGTACTCTATGCTAGAAGGACATGGGATGACTGACAAACAATTTCCTGCCTTCCCTTCATCAGTTAGAGGCAGTGCTCATGACCTTAAGAAGAAAACTTCATTATGTTTGGGGCAGGGGGGGCTGGTTTGCAACACTGGCTATGAATTATTACATAGTCTTACCTATTTTTCAAAAGTCTCAGCTCTCTCTTGCGTGTTGCCTCTTCTGCCATTTGCTGAGGGCTATGCAAAGTCCCTGGCGAGGCTGCCATAACCACTCCCTGAGGTAAGGTAGTAGTGGGAGTTCGAATCTGGTAAGCTGGCATGTCTCCAGTGGCAGCTGTATAAAAGAAACATATCTTAAAATGTATGGCAAAAAAGAGATATATCTGAAAATAACAGATTTATGACAATGATTTATCCAGGATCCCAGGCACGTAAATTATTTCACAGGTCTGTAATGACACAACTATATTTTTTATCTTAATAGCGTTTATTTCCACACTGTAAAATATCTAAATTGCTCTAGCATGTGGCCCCGCTAACCAGCCAGATTGAAAGTTTCCACATGACTCTCTTCAGACAACATGGGGAAAGCTGTTTGAGGAACAGTTCAAGCATTCACACTTCCTGTTTGCTCAATCCCACAAGAAGATGGTCCTGCTGTTGCAGCCACTGAGGTTTATATGCTACCCTGTTCTCCCTGTACAGGACTTAATTTGCTTCAAAAGACAACTTTGTCCTCCTCCCTTGTGATAGCACCAGTACCAGCTTTACAGCCTCTCCTCCTCTTACAACAGCAGTTTGGCAACCCTTGGATAACCAGTGAGAGCTGCTGTTGCTACAACAAAAAGGGATGTACAGGCATTTATTTGTTCCCTGGGAAGAGGACCACACATAGGATGCTCAGCATTAGCAGGCAGAGGAGGCAGCAGTGGTTGCACAGGAAGGGGTGTAGCTGCACAGTAAATCACAGGGCAAAAGTTCAGATTCAGCTCCTGAGCTTAGCAGTTCTGTGCTCTCCCCAGGCGAAATGCCGATCTGACGTGACTTGAAACCAACACCTTTCTGACAGTCTCACGTCATTTCTTTGTTTCGGACGTTCTTGTCCCTACATGATGTACCTCAGCTTAAAAACACTGGGGAAGTCCGAAGTACTTGTGTCTTGTCTGACAGAAAACAAAAGCAAACAAAAAATACATTCCTCTTTAGATTCTAAGCAAGTATTTACCTATTCCTTTCCATAAATATTTTGTATTATGACAGAACAAATCTTCACATTTTGTCATTAAAGCAACTCAATATAGCTGATGTTTCAGAGGCTATTATGCGACACTTTGTTTATTCTTTAATTCCCTAAAGCATTATTCAAATAATGGAAAACGCATGTCACAGTTCAATCCAGCCTGAAACTAAGCACCACACAGCCACTTGTTCACTCCACCCATACCCCTCCCCAGTAGGACGGGGTAAGAAAACTCATAGGTTGATATGGGAACAGTTTGATAATGGAAATAAAATAAAATTTTAAAATGTAATGAAAAGGAAAATAACAAAAAGAAAGATAAATAAAACCAAGAAAAATAACTGATGCAAGTTAAAAGCAGTTGTTCACCACACATCAACTGATGGTCAGCCTGTTCCTGAGCAGCAGTTCCCAGGCCAGCTTTCCCTACAGTTTATATGCTGAGTGTGATGCCTTATGGTATGGAATATCCCTTTGGCTATGTGGGGTCAGCTGCTCTGGCTGTGATCCCTTGCAAATTGTGTGCACCCCCAGCCTACTCACTGGCAGAGCACGAGAAGCTGGAAAGTCCTTGACTTAGTGCAAGTACTGCTGAGCAACAACTAAACCATCAGTGTGCTATCAACATCTCTCTCATCCTAAATCCAAACCATACCACTGTACCAGCTAATAGGAAGAAAATTAACTCTATCCCAGCTGAAACCAGGACTACTAGGAAAAATAAAACGTAGATAAAAATATTTTGGGGAGGGTGACAGGTTGAGCAGTTAAGAAACATCAGTTAACTATAGGGGGAAATAAATTAAATTAATAAAAATACACTATTATTCTTACTATACTAATGCAAATGCTTCACTAACTCAAAACAAAAAAATAGAATCGAGTTGTGTTTAGACTACAATTCCACAGCCATGTCCTGAAATCATTATCAGCTTAAACCCTGTGCACCTCCCCCCTCTCTCAGTCCTGCGGGTAAAAGTGTTTGTGGAATTACAAGATGAACTGGACCAGTGAACTGACCTGGATAATCCCCCGGGGATGTGGGAGGGAGGGAGGGAGAAATCAGCCCAGAACAGCCCTGTGAGCACTGACAGGCAGCTGCCATGAACACAGGGCTTGGTCATCTTGTACATCTACACGGCAATTGATTAACCCTTTACATTCTCCACATTTCTGAGCAGTCCCAGTCACATCAATGGAATGATACTTCAGCTCACTAATTATAAAAATGGAATTTTAGCAACTCTTCAGGCTCACCTTTATGCTGGCCACATTACATACTTCTTACGGACTCCACGGTAAGAACTACCTTTTTCTATCTCATCGCTAGGTATTAAAGAGATCTTATCTTAGTTTACCTTAGCTACCATGAATTAGAAGTCCAAGCAAACCATTTGGTAGATCATGTCAGGGGCAAAGCTCCACAACCCAGATCATCTCAGCCTGGCAAGACCAACTACTTTGTTGTCTGTGTCTGATTTATACTCAGATGGCAGCAAACAGGACTTACTGCAGCTTTTGTGAAGAGGACACAGTGTGATCATGTACCTGCAGCAAGACTTAACAAAAGCAAGTCCCTATCTCAGCTGGGATCAGCAAACACTACTGGTAAGTATTCTAGTCTGAGCAGGTGCCAGTAGTGGCAGTCTCTGCTTCACAGTTGTCTCACTTATAAACCTGCCAGCACAGGAACACAGATAAATAACCATTCTGGTGGTACAGACCATGCAAATCCAGACACCACTGTTTAAAAACAAGAAAAAATGCATAGCATAGCATAGACAAAGTATCTTTTAGCTGTGCAGTAATAAACGTTTTATGACATAACATTGCAAAAAAATATTTCAAAGCCTGAAAAATGTTTTGTATATTATCTCAAGAAATTACAATGTAACTGATTTCCCCAGAAAAAGACCTTTGGAAAGATGAAACAGGCTTTAAACAGAGTAAGATAAACTTTTTTTTTTTCGAAGTTATTTTAAGCCTAGTTATGTATCTATATTACAGTGAAGCATACCTTCCATTTCAGCATCTGAGACAAATGTCACACACACTTCATCCAGACTGAAAAACTTCTGTGGCCGTTTCTAATGATACTTCACAAAGGTTTAATGTAATTCCTAAGGTACCAGAAGTAGAACTGAGACTGTTAACAAAGCAACAAACCTGGAGTTGGTGCATTTCCTTAACACATTGCCCCAGGTAATTTTTTTTTTTTTTTTACTCATTAAAATGCAAGAAAGTAAAAGTCACTGAAAACCTGAAGCTTTCAGTTGAGACTTACAAAAAGAAAATTATTAACAGGAAGCCAAAAAAAAAACCTAGTGAAAAAAAATCAAACCACATTTTTTAAAAAATAAATTAAAAAAGCAACCACCTCTTGGAAAAAGTAACTTGCTGAACACTAGAGAGCATCCCTGCACTCGAGTTCTTTCAGTGACTATCCAGGAGAAAAAATGCCCGATGTATTTGGATGCCTATTCTCCCCCTCTGTGAGTCATAATGGTGGGACTCGATTATCAAAGCGTTTTTAACTTCACCACTAAACTGGCTACACAAGGCATGAGTCATTATCCCTTTGAGCATTAAAAACATCGACCTGGAGAAGATATTTATCTTTGGATTAATGAAACAACACGCGCCAGCACTGAGCAGCAGCACGTAGGAGCCGGCAGGGAAGCAGTTAATGTTACCGAGCTGCCGGAGGCAATTGCCGAGGCAGAAAGGAACTGACTAAATCGCAGCATGACTTGGAGCTGACGTCAATGTGTATCTTGTTTGGAGTTTAACTTTTCCAGTTCCCTACTGCAACACGATTCCAGGAAATCTAATGACGTCAGCCTTTTGAACTCAATTAGCTGAGGAACAGACCATTTTAACAGTGGAGGAGAAAACAAGCAGGCGTAACAATACTTCAATTATTGCCCTCAAATTTGTTTCCATTCAATGTTTTTTTAATAATGGAAGCACAGGGTTGATTTACACTGCTGAAACAATTTCTATACAGCTAGGCTTAAGCCCATGGCTATCAAATTTGTAGTGTTTATTGCTCAATAAAAAAGGTAGTTGTCATTTTTACAAAACAAAAAGCAATTATAAACATAGTAACATATATGACTATCGCCACAATGAAGAAAAATGCAAAAGTAGAGTGGTGGATTGTTTCCAGCAAAATCATGCATCAAATAATAAAGATTAGTTATCTGAATCAATCTGTGCAAGAACTCATGCACTAACAGTGATTTTTTGTTTTTTTCCCCAAATGAAACTGTTAAAATTGCCCTGGAATCTCACACTAAGTAGACAGAATTAGAAGCTATTTGCATGACTTTAGAGAGATGAAAGAATTACAGCAACAGGTTCAAAAGAAAATGTCACAAGTATTAACTAATCACTGCACAGACATACAAAAATACCATGTCAAAGGCTAACAAAATTTTTACCTGTTTCATCTCCTGTAACAGCCATGATCAACTTCTGCACACACGGTTCTGCTGTTCCTCTCGCAGAGCTCAGCATGAACTGTTCCAAACTACCAAGCATGTGCAGGATTACAAGCAGGAGCACTGACATCACAATGACCTCACTTGCTTACCACTGTCATTAATATGCTCCATCACTGGAACAGCTCACTGAAACTGCAGCCCAAAGAATTCCTTTTCCAGTAAGCCTGCTTTTTTTCCCCTCTTCCATATTGCTATAATCCTAGCTTTGTTCTTATTCCCTGAATTATTCATAAAGCTACAGAAAGCACTCACCACAAAGCAGGCTGTTAAGAAAGACCTGAAAATACAGCACTGACTGACAGAAATTAAAACGTGGCTATAGCATTCATGAATGAATCCAAATTATAAAGTCATTATTGGATAGAAAATAAGGAAATTTTAAACATGCATTTGTTTTCTTTGGAACAGTTCCACTAAAAGGCAGAGACCTCTGTTGGACAGACATGTAAGACAGGAAAAACTTAATAGGCTGTAACAAATAGGTAAATGAAATGCTAGAGCTCCTTGCTTTGCAGGGAAACCCACAACCCACTCATTTAATTTCAGTTAAAAGCTTCAGAAATTATTAAGAAACACTCCAAAAGTAAGTCAGCCTAATGCTAGTGATTTCAGATGCTGTAACAGGCAGGACAGTAACTCTGGGTAAGGGCAACCTCTTCCCCCCTCCCTCCTTTTTCAAAATATGTCCAAGAAATCTGAATGACTTAGTTTTAAAATATAAATATAAAAAAAAACCAAAAAAACAAACAACTCAGCTCTAAGAGAGTTACTCCTTATTTATATCCATTTAAATGAAATTAGTTTCAGACCAAGAGTCCAAGCACTGGTCTGTAGGTAGGGCACAGCACACTTCTAAGGTGTTTGTCTGTAATAAACAAATCCAGACTGGTAATTCATCAACTGTGAAACTGTGCTGGATGGCAGCTAGCGAAGCACCAATACAAAAGGAGTGTTCTGTGATTACAGGACCACTTCAGGATCATAGGTACAGATCAGAACTAAAGCACAAGAAATTCAAGCCACAGATTTCAAATATCGCTAACAATATAATGAAAACACACATAGATCCCACCACAATGATTTTTTATATAACTTTTCTACACTCATTTTTGCTAATAGTCAAACACTTCCTTCTTCAGCTAGCAAAAAAATCCTTAACCCTTAATGTATTAGGAAACTGTCCAGACACTAAAACTGCCTCTTATTTCTCCTACAAATGTAAACTTGTAGCAAATGCAACGTCACTCAATTGGATCAACACCTTTGGCACTTTTATCCTAATATTTTTTTGCACCACAGGTTATCAGAAAATAACAAGCACAGGGTTTTTATGTGATCTTATCTATTATTACATGAGATTCATCAACAAATACTTTAGGAAAAAATATCAATACAAATGCTACCTCAAAGATTCTGAAACAGAATCTAAAACTGATCTTTTCTGTTTCCAGGTATTTGTTATAGTCTTTCCTTCTTCTATGATTAAGCAAAAAAATAATATGCAGCCTACCCAAAATCATATAAAAATATATGTAAGTGGTAAGATTACTAAGCAGAATATTTTTTCTATTATAATTTTAGGTGAACAGTCAACTAAAAAGTGTACATAAATGACAAATCTTCATAACCTGTATTTCTACAGACTTTGCAGGATAGGCAAGATGACCTGTAGTAAGGACATTTTAGACAATTGTACATTCAACTAATTCCATTGTCTCACTCTATCCTGATTAACTCAGGTTTGCTGATGACATACAACTGTACTACTGTAAACATCTTCAAGTGCTTTCACACTATTTTTATATACCTCTTTTTTATTATAGAGGTTTTGGATTTTTTGATGATTTTCCAGTATCAATAGCATGTAGAGTAATTTGAAGCCTTTTATCTTCTCATCATCTCCAAGTTCATGCTCACTTACTCTTTGCTTTGTACTTCTCCCTGTATATGTTATGTAGCATTTTTCTTCTGTGTTAACAGCTATGAGGCTCATTAAAGCACTGGACTTTGAACCAAAGGAACAGAGAATTCCAGGAAATAAACTTCTCTGAGCATGGACAGAGAACAAATCAATTTAGTTAAAAGTACCTAGATGCTTCCAGAAACATGATATAGAAGGTATTCAGTAACTGTCTCTGAATCCATTTTGGAAGTTTCCATCACAGGCAAGACACTTAATGGGCACTTGTGGAGCCCATTGCTGAGTAGCCTGGTCAGAGAACAGCTCTGTAATGGAGAGTCTGTAAAGGAAAGTCAGTCAAATGGAATTTCCAAGGACTGAAGTGCTGCCAGGTAAAATCTTCAAATGCTCTGCTTCTTCACAGACTTGGAAAGTTTTAGGAAGCAGCTGAGGAGTTATTCTTTCTGCCCCTGACCCCAGAGCTCTGAAGTATCAAAGCAATACCTATAAAACACCACAGCCAGCCTGGAGGGATGGAGGTGGCCTCCGATTTAAGGGATGTATAGACACACGCACAGAAAACGTATTAGACTTATACTCAGAAAATGTGGTGGCACCAGAGTGGGAACTGGTTTGGAGGACAGCCAAATTTGGGTCTTAAGACTTTGTTAAGAATATATTCATAATAACATTTAGGGAAGTCGTAACAATACTCTCTGAACAATAAAAACTAACACTTGGTTAAGTTTTTTTCATCTTATAGTCTTAAAATTTCCTTGAAATGCCTCTGGGAAGTCTTGGGATGATGATGTATTTCAGTGTTTATTTGATGACTCTCATCCACTGCATGGATACATATCTAAATCCTTCCTTGCTCTTCTCATGGCTTATTTCAGATAGATGTTTTGACTTAAGAAAGTATTCATACAGCCCTGCCTCCCTACTTCTCTGTGTCAATACATTTTTTTTTAAATTCTGTATATCTTCCATAGCTATTAATTTAATGTCTCCATACCCATTTTCAAAGGTTTTCATTAAATCCCCTGATACAGATAAGAATCCAAGACACTTTTGGTTCTCCAATGCCCTCAGCATTACCAAAAGGCTGGAAACAGTGGAAAGAAAGAAAAAAGTCCTGCATAAACTACAGTAAGGCTCAAGAATTCACTATTCACAGTTCAATTCATGTGTGCATTTTGTAGGACCTTCCAAGTGTTCCTCTGTGAGAAAACTAGCTTCAGTAAAGGATCTGCTTTCTAGTAACTGCAAGAGCTGTAAGTTGCAAGGAAATTCTGCCCTAAACATATCCAAATATCTTCAGAATATGTGTTTTATTAACATTAAATGCTTAAAAAACGAATTTGTTTCATATATTAAATGCAGTGCACCTTCAGCATCTCACTTCAATTTGTAAGAGCACCTTTATTCCAATAAAACATACGTCTCAAAATCTGGACAGGAGAATCCAAAGCAGAAAGTGATGTTATACTATTTCATTCTTTTTAATCTTAGTAGCTGCTTTACTAAGCAGAGAACCTGAATTCCCTCCTAAGACTGTCTTTCATCTTGCTGTTTCACTTAATAGTACAATAACGTCAACTCAAAATAAAAAACTTTTTAAGAAAAAATGTTTAATATGAAACAAATAAAGTGAAGTAGACTAATAAAATATACCTTGAACAACGACTTGGCTTCCAGGAACAAAAAACTGTTGTGTGCCATCAGATGCCTGTGCTGCATACTGCACAATGGTAGCGCCTGGCTGAGGAGCTCCTGAATTTGTCACAGTCTGAATTGTACCACCTTGGGATATGGTTACTAAACAGAAAAAAAAAAAAAAAAAGATAAGTTAGGCAATAGAAAGACATAACACATGCTAAAAAATATGAAATAAACATTGTCCTATAGGACTCCTGGTCCTCTCCTTGCTTAAAGATCAATTGTATGATAAAACTTAGGTAATATTAATACTGATTTCCTCAAATATAAAGCCTGTTGTGTAGTATATGCCATATGCGTAACAAATAAAAAGCAGTGTTCAACATATTTTCTCTCTGTGTTTCCAGAAATATTAACTCTACTAAAATAGTTAAAATTTGGGGGAAAAAATAGTAGCTCCTAGCCATATAAAAGTGTTGTTTTAAGTACTAATGTAGAAGTTATTATTAAAAAATAATTTTAAAAAAACCTGTTTATTGACTCTTAGAAAATGAAAACCAGGACATCAAGACAAAGGAAGAGAAAGTTGTCTGACACTCACAATCCTTTCATTAGTGTGAGAAAAAGTTTAGCACAACAATGTATAACCAAGTTGTACACAGTTGTGAAGAGCCCAGTAGTTATGTAAAAAAAGAAACAGAATAAAGTGGGATTCTCCCTCCATGTAATAGCAATATAAAAAAACAAATACACTTTCCCCATTAAAAAATCATATTGGATTCCTTGCAAGAATCAAATATTTATAAAAAGTGCAATTCCCTAGAGACATTATGAATTGTATATTCCTTTTGAAATTAGCATTGCCTTTTTTAAACACAGAAATGTCATAGAATCATAGAACGGCTTGAGTCAGAAGGGACCTTCATGATCATCTACTCATTCTAACTCCCCTGCCATGGGTAAAGGCACCTTCCACTAGATTAGGTAGCTCAGAGCCTCCCCATCCAACCTGGCCTTGAACACTTCCTGGCATGGGGCATCCACAACTTCTCTGGGCAACCTGTTCCAGTGCCTCACCACCTTCAAAGTGAAGATTTCATCTTAATATCTGCACTAAGTCTATCCTCTCTGTTTAAAACTGTTGCCCCTCATCCTATCACTATGGTCCCTGGTGGAGTCCCTCCCCATCTTTTCTGTAGGCCCCCTTTAAGTACTGGAAGGCTACTGCCAAGGTCTCCCTAGAGCCTTCTTCTCTCCAGGCTAATCAGTCCCAAACCTGTCAACCTGCCTTTATAGGGAAGGCCTCCAGCCCCTGATAATCTCCATGGCCCTCCTTGGGATCTGTTCAAGCAGGTCCATGTCTGTGTTGTGCTGGAAACCTAGAGCTGGATGCAGCACTCCAGGTGGGGTCTCACCAGAGCAGAGGAGCAGAATCCCTTCCCTCCCCCTGCTGCCCACGCTGCTTTGGACACAGCCCAGGATCTGGTTGGCTTTCTGGGCTGTGAGTGCACATTGCCAGCTCACACTCAGTATTTCACCCACCAGCACATCCAAGTCCTCTCAATTCACCCACTGCCCCACCTGTATCCACATTTAGGATTGCCATGACCCAGACACAGAACCCTGCACTTGGCCTTATCTTGAAGTTTGCATGGGTCCACCTCTCTGCTCTGCCAAAGTCCCTTTGGATGGGATCCATTCTCTCTATTGAGCTTTGAGTATCAGCTGCATCATTTAGCCTGACTTTCTGAAGGTGCATTCAACCCCACCTTCCATGTCTCCAACCAGCAAAGATACTAAATAATACTGGTCCCAAACCAGATCCCTGAAGGACACCACTTATCACTGGTCTCCACCTGAACATCAAGCTGTTGACTGGAGCTCTTTGAGCCAACTCCTTATCCACCAAGTGATTTACCAGCCAAATCCATATCTCCTATGTTAATTAAAATAATCCTGAAACTTTTAGCTGAGAACCCAATTCCCAAGGAGTAAGGAACTCCTTTCTCCCCCAAAAGATATTTAAACTACAAATACTGTACAGTCAGTGATCTGAGATGTTACAAAAGTCAGACATCAAAAAAGATTCAGGCTTGCCAACTCCTCTGAATTGACTGTCAGATTACAGTATTTGACATAATTCTTGAAGGTTCAGTTCTGCTTATCTCAATACAGGATTTTTTAGATACCTATGAGAATTTTAGAGATTGCTGATTTCAAATGTTCTGTTTTGACAACAATAGGATATCTGGAAAGCTCAACTTCACATATAAACACTTAAAAGAGACTGAGATTGCCAAATCCCAACAGAATAAGCTTCTTTCGGGGAAAGCACAGAATTCCTCTCATGCTGAATTAAGTTCAGAGCCTTATCTGCAATACTGAAACAGGGTTCAGCATGAACCTCCAGTCCTGCCCTTGGAATGAGGAATATGTAACACAGGAACTAGTTGGGTGCTGCACACAGGCTCCATAAGGCATTAAGGAGAAGGGGAAGAGTGTGGCAGGGTGCAGAGTGCAAGATTTTTCAGTCTGGCCTCCAAAGCAGAAAGTGCTCCATTTTGGGGCAGGACGAAAAAGAGAGAAGCAAGAAAAGCATTGCATCCTCTACTCTTCACAAGGTCCAGGACAAGAGCACCAAGATTTGTCAACTCCACCTCCCAGAGAAGTTATAGAGAGCCAAATTCTGCCTCTCAGAGTTAGCATCAGGAAAGGTACATCTACACCATCACAGAACCATACCACATAAACCCCAGTCAGTTTGGCTTCTTAAGCAGTAAAACATGACACAGATTGATTAAAAACTCTCAGCTCCACAGTGAACCTGCATAAACAATTATGTCACAGGTGTCCTGCAATTATTCATTCAGGTCCCAATCCAGTACTTTATAAGCAAGAGTAAATTAACTTCAGTAACTGCCTCCCTTACAGGACTGATTCCTGCCATAATCCCAGAACAACACATGGCCTATCCCCCCATTCACTGTCCTGATCTCCACCACTGCACCCACTTCATTCTGCTGGAGCTCTACTGAAAACTGGGCCTTTTATGATGAGTACAGGACTTTCCTGGACAGTCTCTGTACCTGAATGTCATGCAGATGGATGGATGCAAGTGACATCTTCTCTTCCAGCCAGGAGTGAAGACAGTGCTAATACCACTCTCTGAGTGGGATCAACAGCTCTAATCCAGAAAAAAAACCCGTATCTTTTTCCCTTCCAAAAGTGGAAATGGAACTAAAGTTAGTCTTTCCCAAAGGATTTCTTAATTCTCCAGTTGTTAAAAATCTGTTCTAAGATAGCAAGTAACCCAAATAGATAGCAAAATAACTAATAATTTTCATACCCCCTGCATCTTTTCATGCAGATCATCATGATATGCACAAGGAGGCAGGAGGGTGGGGAGACTGATTCACACACTCCAACTGAATGATCAACTCTTGCACATTAGACCACTACCACAGGTGAGGAACTACTAATTTTTTTCAATATTAAATAACCAACATGACAGAACTACAGCCAACAGGGCAGGTGTGTAGTCAGATGAGGCTACAAGGCTCCTACACAAGACAGCACCTTGTGCAAAACTACCCTGACAGAAAGATCCCACATATGTTGATGGAGGTAGCTGGCAGAGACATTTTATCTGGTCATGTCAGTCTATCTGCTTCCATAAGCCAAAGCCAAGAAGCTCCGAGGCAAAAGATATTTGGAAACCATGGCAACATACCATTTTGGCTGGTGAAAAGTAAGTAGAGAACAGCCATCACTGCTGCTAATAGAAAAAAATACATTTGTTTTCCAGAAAAATTTACTTATCAGGTTTTTCCAAAAAGTCATCCCAGACATCCAGACATAAACACACAGTCAAAATTATCTTTTCAAGTAAGCTACTTTTCCTTTTCAGGAATAGAGAGAACAGTAGAGAAAAAAGGAACCAGCAAATGTAGTAACATAACACCTCCTTTAAACCAGGGCACAGTACAATGGCCATAGTGACACCACAAGGCCAGGTCTTCATTGCCATGGACATTGCACAAGCTTAATGCATAAACTGCTGGGTGCCTGCACAAGAGAATCTGTGCAACCCATGCTGGCCAGGGAGAGAGGAGTCCTCAGGCCCAGTTACAACAGGCAGAAGTACAGAGCTATTGACGGGAGGTGTAAAGATGAAGGAGGTACATGGAGTGACCCTCTGCGTCATGTCCAGTCTAAAACCAGCACTGGAGTTGCTGCACTCCCACACAGTGTTCCTGGTTTTAGCTAACAGCAGTTCCTGATGATCACAGGCAACCAACATGATGGCTCAGAAATGCTTCAGTTCTCTGCTTCATACATGTAAAGACTAGGGGTCAACAGTCAAGCTCTCTCCAAATTAAGACTCCCTTTATTACAAGGAAATGACCATCCTTGTTACCACTTGGCCTAACCAGAATTAAAATACACAGAGTTTGCTGAGGCAAGAGATATTTTAACTTAAAAAAATGAACTTTAAAAAAATCAAATTAATGAACTAATAAATTGGGCAAGAAAAACTATTTCCAAAAAGAAAAAGCTCTCAAAACAAAGGTTTTGAGCCAAAACCAAGAGAGTGTATGAAGGCTGACATTGCATCTTGAAGCAAAGCCCCATTATGATGAGAACCTTAATTACACAGCACATGTTTTAGGCTATAACTTTAACTTACTAAAAGAAAAAGCAGCAAAGAACAGACATCTCCCAAGCCTGGCTTATAGCCAAATTTATATTAAGACACATGAGATTTTATTAAATTTTTGTGGATTCTGTTCTCACTTTGTCAGTGATGTTCTCTGCTACTTAATTTTAAGAAGTAAATGTCTGATTGAACAAGAAAGCAAAACCTTTGAATTTTGTTACTGACTTAAACACTTCCCTATCACTATTGTTTATAAGTGTGTTCAAATGAAAATATATTCCCCTAAGAATCACCTCCTGCAAGACATTGCAGTCAAAGTACAACTCTGGCTTCCCAGAGGAAGCTAAGATTAAAAAAGCTAAACTCTAAAATTTCTTAGAAATCCTATAGGTTTGCAGGCTCACTAGGTAATACACAGACATTGTAACACTTCCTTTTAAGCCTTGAAATGGCAAATACATATATTCTTAATTAAACCTAAGCAAAATCAAAAATACAATTCAAAAATTGAAGAAAAATATTTAATTTTTCTTAGAATACAAGAATACATGAATACATGCCAGATTCTGTACTGGGTAGCTGTAATTTAGGATGACCGTGTTCTTTTCCACAGAAAAGAACATTTCAGATGCTGGACATCACATGGGAAACATTTATTTATGTCCATAGCTTACAGAAAGGGTAAGAAAAGCAGCCTAGGAGCACAAGCAAAATTACTTTCTAGATAGGAAAGCATAGATACTACAGGCAAATTCTGTCTTCTCACCATTAATAGTTAGTTTAGTTGCATAAATTTAAAATAACTGCAGAATTCTAAGGGTGAATAGAATACGACAGAGCCATTCTATCCTCTTTTATATGCCCCTGCAGTGTTTTAATAGACTTCCTCTGTTTTCTCATTTCAGGAAAAAAACTCCACAACATTTCTTATGCAATCTTCCTGTTGTTATATCAAAGGAAAAATACCTGCACTTTGGTGTGTCTACTTAGAGAAAGACACGAAAAAACCCTAAAAACTGTAGGAATGAAGCTTTATCAAATACATAATTTAAAAAAGACTTATCGTAACGTTATCCCTTAGATGCTATCTGATTATGTCCAAAGAAGCCATAGAATGCAAGTTATGCAACACTTCTACCATAAATACAGGAATAAAAATATCTAAAAGCAAATCTATAGAACAGAACTGTGAACGTAACTTTTAACTTGCATTTGGATGAAGTATCAAATGTTGGAAACCATAATTTAGGTTCATTCTGCAGTGAAAGTATAGATACTTAAAAACTCGAGATAAAAAGACAGTTCTTTTAAGAAAGAAAATTGGAAGTTAACAAGTAATTTCATACTTTATATTTCAAGAAACTCTACTTGCCATTTCATATAATGAATAGCACTAATACATAGCAAATCACAAGAATTTGAAACCGCAATGATTTGTATCATGAAACATTCACATAAAAGTGTCAGCATTTTTCATTTCAGCTGAGCCTCACCTCCACATTTTAATGGGCAGAAGCTCTAGAAGGACTAAATCTAGCAGCCAACAAATACTACAAGAGACTGAAAGTCTATAATGCCCGTGTTAGAAAAAATTAATAATAATTACTTAGAAATACAGACTCTGTTATTCTTCTTCATCAAAATACAACATCCCTACTGCCTTATGTAGCTCTTAGAAACAAAGCTGTGCTAAGTATGTTCCACATCACCACGTAGTACATTTGCAAACATACGGTATTGCCCTGTGTTAGTATGATACAGGCTGGTGGGCATGGTCACTGCAGAAATACCAGAAGGGGTTCCTTCATCTTCTGACTTCTCTTCTTCTTCAATCTTCGCTACCGCGGGAGCATCTGATGAGAGTTCATTCAAAATTTTTCTAAAAGAAGAATGTAAGTAATTTTATGTACTTGAAAATCCATACCCATTAGAAAATAAAAACTGACTTTTATGAGACAGTTTTGCTGTAATAAATAAGCTGCCTTTAAAACCAGCAAAACCAAAATTAAATTAAAAGTCCTTACCGGTATGAAGGCCTTCTTGAAAGTATTTCCCTACGTTTTTGAGAATCAATTATCACTTCTGATTGTGCAGCTTCATCTGCAATCGATGCTACCTGTAATAGCAAAGTTCCTGAAATTCATAACTTCATTAAAAAAAATAGCAGCAGAGTAAAACGTTTTTTAAAATTCCTTCCATGTTTGCATATGGGAAGTTTGTTGACTTATTTATCACTAATCATGTGATTTTGGACTATGTTTTCCAATGCAAATCACAAATTATGAGGTTAGTCACACATAGCCTCTTAGATAATACTTTCCATTTCAAAAAAGAAAAAAGTCAAAATAATCCAGGTTACTTTTTTGTGAATGACACTTAGAAAAGTACTGGAAACAGATTCCTTTAAATATAAAAAATTATACCATTTAATTAGCTCTTAAAGTGATGTCAAACATCTAAATACAGAATACTGCACTAATGTGCCTCAAATAATAGTATACAATATAAAAGTCTCTTCACACCACACCAAAGCTATTTAGAAAATAACTTTATTTAAATATACACATTTATTACACTTACTAACACATTCATAAATACAAAGACATTGCTTAGCAAAGCTGTATGAGTTTTGGAAATGCCTGACAAGGCCACAGTGTCTCATTTTCTCAGACCTTTAGTATTTTCATATATTATTCTTCTCTTAAAATTACCCAAGACAACATTAAGGCCTAGGACTGAATCACACTCTTGATCAGCACCTATCTTACTACAGAATACTGAAAGTCATTATCGAACAAGGAAAATACATTATTTTCTTGGATTCTTTTAACTACTCAGAACGATTGCTGTGTTGAGATTTCCAAATTGAAACAGTGTGAAAACCTTTTCACATGAAGACCAGACTGCAGTTTCAGATTAAGTACTTTATTAAACTGACACTGACCAAACATCACGTAAGTGACTAGAAGGCTTCAAGTGTTTGACCTGGCTGCAGTGGAAGCTCAGGGAAGACAAGGAAGAGCTCTAGAATTAATGCATCTGCCAGTCCTCAGTGTTGGTACTAGAGAAAAAAACCTGCCTGACCTCAATAGAAAACGACTTTCTGGAAGGTTCTGGAAGTGTATAGGCCTGGGTCACTTCAACTCAAATCTGCAGAACTACACCTTGAAGGAACTGTAGGTTATTGCAGAATGGAATTGTCTCTTCACTTGGTAATTTTTTTACATTCCAGTTCTGTGCAAAAATACTTAATGTAGCCTCATTTTGCTGGGTAACATGCAGCAAACATACTTAGAACTCTACGTCTGCCACCTAGGTATTGAGAGGTACTTCTGCATGTGTACAGATGTATAGCTCCAAACCAGACATCAGAGCTGACTGCAGAGATACAAATGCTTCAAGAAGTTTGTATTCCTCCTTTTGCAGGATGGACCAATGCTGAGCAGCATTCTGAAAGATATTTCCTTCCCAATGTGCCTTCTACAATCTGCTCATGGATCGGCCTTCAAGCCTCTGGCATAATCCTTCAAAAGTAAGATAGTATTGCACATCCAAGGAAGAGCCTGGGCATCCTAACACAAAAAATAATTTTCATTCTGCTGGGGCATGGATGGTAATAAACAATCTATTTGTACCAGCACAAATAGCTTGAAAACAAGACCTTAATTGCCTTTAAACCTTCACATTCCCCTAACAGCTACCAATAGCCCCCCCTAATTTGTAAAGATGTCTGAAGAAGTTGAGAACAGTCATACTTCAGGAAGAAGGCAAGGAAATCACAAGACGATTTAAGCATTTTAATGTGTGTGTTGGTTTTGCACGGCCTGGTTTTTGGCAGCAGAGGGGCCACAGAGGTGGCTTCTGTGAGAAGCTGCTGGAAGCTTCCACCATGTCTGGCAGAGCCCAACCCTGATGGCTTTGAGGATGGACATGCCACTGGCCATGGCTGGGCCAATTCAAAATGGTGGTAATGCCTCTGTGTTAACATAT
>VZRO01000696.1:0-49591 GCA_013397915.1 Daphoenositta chrysoptera
GAAAACCAAATCTATTTCAACCCTTTAAATTCTTCCACCCTTTCAAACTAAAATTCCTCACTATGTTATTCCAGCCATGAATTCTTTATGGTCATGCTTCTTTTCCTTTCTGTATGCAAAAGGAATTGATATTCTCTCCTATTTTAATAATTCAAAAATATAGCAAAAAGGAAACAATTCAATTTCTAACCACTTGAGACATCACTCTAATTTTACAGCTTTTTGCAAAAACCTAGAGAGGGAGAAATACTCATTTAAGAGTTGTAGCTAGTAATTTTTTTAGGCACTAAAAAGCCTACTCAGTTGGCGTTTATTTTTATAATGGTTCACATGAAGTTATTTACTGTTATTACAGACTATCTTCTTTTTGCAAGTTTTACTTTTCAGATACTTGTCTCCAGCTGTTGAGATACCAGAGTACAACAAGATGGAGGGTAAAAACAACCCACAAAAGCTGACACCCAAAGTTCACTTCAATAGCAGTGTACACACCACGAATCAACTAAACCAGCAAAATCCTGTCTACCTTCCTGATCTCCCTAAAAGGTCTAATGCAGAAAGCTGATTTCAATAGATTTATTTTGCTCTTTTGTAATTTTGAAGCCTTCTTCAAGCATAGCCATTAAGAAAAGGAGCTCCCTGACAGCCAGTGCACTCCTCCTAAGCATGGGAGCAGAAACAGCCCTAAAACACCCACTGTGGTCCCTTCCAACCTGGCCCATCCTGGGATTCTGGTTTTCTCTGAGATTTGTAGCAGTATACCACCATGGCAGGACTAAGGGTTTTTTTTGGGGTGTGCAAAAAGAAAAGCTGACACTCACATACTGCACACAGACATATTTATTTCAGCCTGGCTTGACGTGGTAATTTTTAAAGTTTTCTGTCTACCTGCTGAACTGAAGGGTGAATCTCTTACAGTCTTACACTCTGTGAATATTCTCTGCTGGTTCCTCTGTCACAAGTTCTACAGAGTGAAGTTAATGACAATCTGCCATATTTAATTTGTAAATCTCTATATAAGGATGTAGATCATTAAGTGAAAAGATCAAATTGTCAGATACTTCCCTTTCTTCATTAACACAAAAAATACCTAATTCCATCTGCATAGCTGGACCAACTGAGCATCCTACATTTTGCAACATCAAGAGTTCACATAATTTCAGGAAATTTGCATAGAAAGAAGAATGCAGTGAGCTTTTCACAAATCAGAAGGACTCTTGATATTACAAAAGCCATAGCAGATTTCTTTTTAGCTGAAATCAGGTTAATAACTGGCTCTCCTCTCATGCATTTTTATCAACTCTAAGTTTTTAAATATCTTCCTAATCCCCTAGTCATCATGAAGGTGCACTGACCCTCAGCTTTACCAAGCTGTAACTTCAATTACACTACTCTGTGACAAAGTTAATTAGAATATACTTCCATAGCAGTAGAATATAGTGGCAATATAAATGAGAACATAGAAAAAGGAGATGATGTGACAGCAAAAAGAACTTTAAGAATTAATTAATTAATCTGAAAAACACACAAAACAATCCATCATTGTTATAATATCAAATCCTTAAAATTTCCATGACTTATTTCTATAATGTCACCACTAAACATCCCCCGATACTCAAACTCAGCTGTGTCTTGAAATTTAGCACATTGCATCCATATGAGTCATTCCTTATTTCCACCTATTTATCAGCCCTTCTCATTGATATAGAATAGAAACCCTCATTCAAAACACTGATGAAGGGTACCTGTCGTGTAGGGCTGATTAAGCTGATTGCTGAATCCAAATGAAGAGCCAGGCAAGGCTCTGCTCTGTGTAACTGGATAAATTGGATACACTGGGAAAAAGAGGGTGCACAAGTAGAAGCTTTGGGGATTTGAGCCTCTGGACACTCAGAGTTGTGTTGCCAGCAGATTAAGGATAACAGAGCCTAGAAATAATGCTTAGTACTCACAGATTTATTAAAAAATATTAGACATTCCTGAAAACACTGTGGTTACAAATTTCTAGGAAATATTATCTGTGTTGTGGAAAATACCATGTAATTTACAGAACTCCAAATGTGCGCTTTAATAGTCATTTCACAAATTTTGACAACAGGTAACTGCAGTCATTTTATGCCCACTCTTCCCCCTTTTTTTCCGAAATGTTTTTTCCACTCTCATAACAGTACATTTGTCTCAGGGTAACACTGTACTTTCACACAATAACACTGCTTTCTAGAAATTACTTTTTTCATTGATTTATGTTTTTGCAATTGTATATATACAGCACACAGTAATATGATGGATGTCCTATCCAGAACCCAGCTATATTATTAGATGTACAACGTGTTGATATCACCAACTTTGGAGCAAACAGGCAGCTGAGAGTAAAATGGAAGAAAAAGTAGAAAAAAAGCATCTGGTGGATTGAGCAGGCAATGAGACAAATGATAGAAGTTTAGTGTTCCCAGCAAAAATATTTTAAAAGAATGCTATCAAATTGAATTGTTACTTCACCAAGGAGAGGAGAAAGGCAAAGGACACTTGGTGAACATTAGCAAAAAAGCTGGCTTTAGTGGTGGACGACAGTGATCTACAGTTCTGCATAATAGGCTCCTCGCTCTATAAATCTGCTCCACTCCACAGCACTTCCCCAAGTAGGTGATATATTTCTAAAAAGTTCCATCTAAATGTCACCCTGAAAGCTTGCCACGCTGAGGACCATTCTAAATGTCAGAACAGTCTCATGCGACCTATGACAGAATTTAGGATTAGTCTGTGCCACGTCTTCCTAAAATGAATTTCTAAGACTAAGTTATGCCTTTGGAATTTGGATTCTGATCTGTGCTGTTATTCAGTCTCCTTGCCTTCAAAAGCACAGACTTCTTTTTCCAGTTTATCTCAGCTTTCAAGGTTCAATATGCTTGGAAAAAGCAATGAGGAATGTTATTGTAGAATGCATTCTTCTGACATCCTTTGAAAGAATTAATGCGAATTATGGCTGCATTTTGGATTTTATCTTTGCACAAATACCAATTCTTACAGAATGCAGAGAAAAGCATTAGCTCCACTGTACACAGAATTGAACATGAAGAGATACAAAAAGGCTGGATCCCTATAGCTCTCATAACACAGAATCAGTCACAATCTTTAAACACCTTTAAAGAAAAAAGTGAGTGAAATTCATCAGATATCTAAACTTGACTTAAAGACAAAGAGGCATTAAAATGAAGGCACAAGTATATAAAAGGTGAAAAAATTACAGAAAATAGGTATGAAATTGAAACTTTCACAGTTCATATTCTCATGAAGGAGATTCATGCATTAATTTATAGGAAACCACCACCTAGTTTTCAATGGATTTATGAAATGATTCACATTATATTCACATCTTAGGGTTCCATTATCATTAGCACCCATTTACTGTGTAGTGTCAACTCATTTTATGTTAGTTATTGGAAAACCAAAGCATTGGACCAAACAGCTTGGTGGTGTCATGGTGGTGTCTTTGGTGTGTGTATAGGATACAAACACTAAATGTTTTCTGTGGTTTGGTGCATTCAAAATTATTTCTTGATTAATTCTGTGTGTTTTAGTAACATGTAAGCTTTAGCTGAAGCTTCACCTTGGAGAAAATTGATGCTCTCTTACAAAATATTTTCACATAGCTTGTAAGACACTCACAGCAAAAGTACCATTATCTAGAATGGCAATCAAAGTTTAAAAGGAAAAAAGTTTCATTAATGAAACTGGCAAATTTTAAAAAAATGCCTTTTAAGTCACACTGCACAAACATTTATATAGAGTACAAGAATGTTTTATTACAGAATATATGAGCAAATAATCCAAGAGTAAATCTTGATGCAGACCTCGAGGAGCACAGTTGGAGATTATGCAATAGGGCATCTTCAGCTGCTGCAGCAGCATCTGGCTCATGACTACAAAACCATACAAACATAAAGCACTTGGCTTTCTGAAGTGCTGTTCTTTCCTTGGAAAAAGTTGCTCAAACTGGACAAAACTAATACAATAATCTAGTCTGAGCTTAATTATTGTACAAGACATGCTAAATAAAACATCAAGCTCAGGCTTAAGTAGTACTTGAGGGAATCATAAGCCATATGCTGGCCCTCTGAACCAAAATTAATTTCATCTTAAGGACTATATAGGTCATTGTCATAACAGTTTGGATGAGAAAATTGAATTAGGGGGGCAGTATTCATCTCATACTGCTAATAGTAGTTCTTACCACTTATTACTGCAATAAAAGGTAGCCCACAAACTAGAGAGGGTATATGAAAGAGGTTAATAGCACAATCATCTAAATGTATAGTTAGTAGTCTGCCAAATTCACTGCATCAGATTTTATTTAGTGTTACTTTACTACATTCTGCATTACCAAGTGTAAAATAAATTGCACTTTTATAGCCCACTATTTTATGACTTTATTTATTAGAAATAGTTTTACTGTTTTCAGATGAAACAAATACTCAAAACATGCATATGCATCTCACTTTTGTTATCAAATACTTAAAAACATACATTGAAAATCTTGAAATTTTGCTGTGCTTGTTCTGTTGCACACGTGCACTGGGTTAAAGTGTTAGGTAACTCCACAAATTTTACCAGGCAATATCATTGTGTTACTACAGAAATGCCACCTGTGATGTTTGACAAACCTTCAAGATTTCATTTCTGTACTAAATCATGAAGTAGCTGTGCTTTATGCAGTGTCACACAGTCAGCATACCTGATGGATTAAAAACCTCCACCATCCAAACTCACCTTAAACACATTAAGTTTTAAGAGAAGCTGAAAGCAGCATTCATGTTTATGCTGAAAAATACCACAAGGACAACTCAATCACTGGTCACAGCCTGCACAGATTCATGAGAGGAAAGTCCTCCTTAAAAAACCTGATTTCCTTTTATGACAAGATAACCCACCCAGATGATCAAGGGAAGAGAGTTGATGTGATCTTTCTGGATTTCAGTGAAGTTTGATACTGTCTCTCTCAGGATCCTTCTGGACAAAATGTCCATGCCCCAGCTGGATAAATACATGATGGGATGGGTGAGTGACTGGCTCACAGGTCAGGCACAAAGGGTTACAGTGACTGGGGTGACATCAGACTGGTGGGGTTCCACAGGGCTCCATCCTTGACCCTGTGCTCTTCAACATCTTCATAAATGACCTGGACTCAGGACAGGAAGGGATACTGAGTTTGCCAATGATTCCAAATTGGGAGGAGCTGTTGACTCCCTCAAAGACAAAAGGGCCAATGGCAAGTGGGATCTGAGTCAGCAGTGCCCTGGCAGCTGTGTTTGGAGCCTTCAATCTACTGCTTTGATTTCTGGCAAATCTCAGCCATCACACTCCAGCAGCAACACTTTTCAGCAGAGGGTGGACCCATGCAGAAACAGAGGGAGAGCAGGTTGCAACAGAAGCAGCCAGCATCCCTCTGATTCCTATGCTTTCCTCTCCTGGACCTCTTAAAACCCCAATCCACATTTCTTCTAGGACACTGTTGGCATAGGCACCCACGTATTAATAAGGCTACAATCAAATGGGAGGGAGAATAAATCTTTTTGTCTTTGCTCCTATTAACAGTGTCACAAACTAATTCCAGCAGCACAGGACTACAGCCATGAAAAAGCACATAGAAAGTGAGAAGCTAAAAAAAAAACGCTCTCAAAAAAATTGACGTAAAGCTTGTACAGACTTTCACTGGGATTAGTTCATTTTCAGATATTACTTGACCCTCCTGATGCTCTCTGGGTGTTATGTGACAAGACACGCACAGAACGACTCTAACCTGTCAAGCTTAACTTGGGAAGATGTTACTGAAATGTCCCTGTTCATCAATCCATGGCATTCATCTGCCTGGGGACCCAAAGTCTGAGCCACAGGTCACATCACTATACATGAGCACATGATCCATGCCACAGAAAGCGTGCAGCCAGACCTACCAATGTGCACGCTGGAAAATAACCTCCTCCCACCTCCAAGAGAAAAACTCTGAACAAGTGACAGATGACTGACAATCCAGATCATGTACCATATATTTTGTGCACTTTTTTTTTGTTGGATCAGTATGCAGGCTTGAAGTATTTGCAGGTGAAATCTTAATGTTTTTGAAAGGGAACGGCAAAAAGAAATAGGAATCCTTCCAAGGTAAATTTTCAATATGATTTTTGATGTGTAACAGGAGCTGTATGACAACTGGTCTAGGGTCACACAAAACTGTCTTTTTAAACACTATGAAAACAGAACACACACACACCAGATGACTGCACACTTTGGTTCAAAGGAGCAACTTCAACCTCACTGCCCCAACACAAGCCACACTGGTCAAGCAGTGGGCTGCAGTCTTTCCCCCACACACACCTCGCCCCAGTTTTTTTCTGCAAAAAACCTAGCTCATTCTGATGCAGAAATAGCCTTTTAAAACATACTGATTTGCACCAAAAGGGTTTTCCTTAGTAAACCACTATATTTTCTACTGAGTTTTAAATTCCCAGCTGGTTTGGGGGCAGAGGGGTACATTTGAACGAGGTATTTGGATTTGCAGGAAAATATTTGTATGCTAAATTAAGGATGGGATTTGGAAGAGCTGGGAGGATCTGGTTTTGTTGGGTTTTTACCCTGCAGGAGCTGCCAAGACTTGGAGAGGCAGAAGACTCAGCTCAGGTCTATACTTCTACGTCTGTTTTCAAATCCAAGGAACTCCAGGAATTAGTTAGGAGGAATATTTTTACTGGAGAACAAAGGAGAAAATCCATGCTGTTTTCAACCAAGGAAGCAGAAAATCCTCTTTAGCAGAGGCTGATGGTTGACGAGTAGTAACTGCATTTTCCTGAGAGGCCAAATACTGCCTGCTGGCCGTATTCCTGACAAAGCAGCAACTCCAGCTTACTCAAGAAAAAACCCCAGACTGTGCCAAGACACCAATAATTGCAAAATGGAGGTAAGTAACTAAAGTGAGGCGGGAAATTTTCCCAGTAGCAGTAGTGGGAAGCCCAGAGAGGTGAAGCTGAGCCTGGGAGAGGGAGTTGCTGCTCCTTTCCCTGCAGGACACAGCTGCTCTCATCCCTGACTCCCTGGTGGGCAGGACCAGCCTCAGTGGGCACCCCAGTCCCAATTCTTGCCCTGCTGAGCACCCCCGTGGCACAGCAGGACACCTCAGTCCTGGCACAGCAGGACACCACATCCCTTGGAACCTCTGTCTGCACTCAGGTGAAACAGAGAGGCCACCACCACCACTGTCACCTCTCCCTGTGCTTCAGGATTTCTCAGGAGAGAAAAGCACCTTTTCCACCTGTATAAAAAAGTCATTTCATCTCAGACCCTTCCTTTAAAAGTAAGTGCACTCTTTTTTATAAAATCTGTCTTTGCTTTTCTCATCAATTTTTATATTCCCTTAGCTTCTTTCTATATTCCTCCCAGGCTTTTCTTGAATCTTTTCATCACACAATTTTTTTCCCCTCTTATCTGCAATTGCATTTTTCACTTACTTGTTCATCCACCTTGGCCTTTTTTCCCCTGCCTTTCTACCCATACTGTAGTTATAGCTCCCTGACTCACATCACCACTGGGCAGTCATTAACTCATCTTTCAATGCTTTGTTTCCCTTCTGTGTTCCTTCTTTATATCGTTTTTTGCCCTGTAATTTAACTCAGCTCTGCAAATATCCATCCAGCATTTATCTCTTGAACTTCATAGGTCTAGTTCTTTATAGCACTAAATGAAAACCAAAACAGGTTTTGGTTACCACTCCAGTGCATTCCCTGTCCTGCAAAGCATCAATGTGACATTTTGCTGTGCTCACTGCCTTGGCAGGTGCCTGCAGGAGCAAACTTCTCCCCACCATCCCTTGCAAAGCACATTAAATTCTACACTGGCAAGTAAAAGAGCACAAGAAAGGAAAGAAAGGAAAAACGTATAAAAGTGAATATAAAGAACAAAATAGAAAAGCAAGAAATAGAGAGATATAACAGGCTCAGCAATATTATCCTACAAGTAGGACTCATTTCCACCTTAAAGCAAAAACCCCACAAAAACCAAAAGAACCCACACCACCTCAGCTATGTATGATAAAGCAAAGCATAAAAATATTCTATTTTAGAAATTAATTATTTGAAAACATTTTCTATTTTAAAATTTGGTTATAACACCACCAAATATATATAATGCCAAGCTACTGCAGTACCTGATGCTAATGACAGCTGGGTCTTCAGACCTCATTCTGTGTTATGGACTTTTTATACTCTGCCAGTTCTTCCCAAGGGATGTCTCTGACCAACAAGGGGCTCTGGCCTCTATGGCCACCAGCCTGCAGCACCATCACAGCTGTCACCTACCATGGCAGCTGTGCTGACCCCACCACGTGCTACTCCCCTGCAGCCAAAAAGTCAAAACCTATCAGCTCTGGCTCTCCTTTTAAGTGCAGTGCAAACTATACGTGTACACTTCTAAAGAGAGTATTTTACACCAATTCATACATTGCCTGTTTGGGTAGAGCTTGGTCATGTACTCAGATGCCAACCAAGCTTCCAATGTCTAGCAGCTCATACTTGATTCTTATTGTTGAGGCAGGGAGGAGCAATGAAAAACTGAATATTCCATCAAATCAATTAGATAGGTACTCTAGTTTTGCTTCTCTCTGCTTCTAATTATCCCAGTCTGCCAACATTGCCAGTGTCAGCACAGTTCCACACACCAGATCACGATAATTAGCAGCACAAACTTCTGATCTCTGATGTTGGAATTTCCACCAATTAACAAGTTAACAGTTAATTAGGCTTAAACAAAAAAAAAAAAAAATCTCATCATCTGGTGCTTGTGCAGCCTGAAACTCTAAATTACACTGTGGTATTTTCATTGCAGGGAGCAAGGCAGGTGAGGAGCTGTGAAGCCAGGCAGATTGGGAACTCCAGCATCTGGGAGGTGCTGTGAAACTGAAGGCAGATGCTGGCATTACAGCTGATAATGATACCACAGAACTAATTTTCTCTTTCCATAAAGGAAAGCTCCAGCCAGGGCTAGCCTTCCAACTGCACTCTGTGTTTTGTTATATTTATCAAATCAGCATCCATCTAAAGGAAGAAGCCAGCTGAACCAGCAGCCACATAAGACAATTCTTCACAACCAGAAATTATCTACCATGAGATACCTCAAAATACCATCTTCAGTGCCATGTTTAAGGTGCTTTGCACTTTTGCAGCAGAAGTCAGAGTGGGGCTAAATGAATGCAAGCAGCAAACGTTATAAAAAGGCTAATTAGAAGAAAAAATAAGATGGTTTTGGTTTTACTTAGAAGTTGAATAGTCACATTTGTCAAATATTCAAAAAACAAGGCAATTTTTTAGTTTGTGAAATCTATCCTCTTAAAAAAAAAACAAAACATCAATTACAAAACAACAACTACTAAGGTGAGTGGAGAAAAACTGCTCCACTACCACCTCACACCCAAGTCATACCAAAAGAGACAAAGCAGCAGGCTTAGTCAATCCAGCTTGGGAAACAGCTGTTCTCTGTTGGGTTTTAGCAATCTGAAAAGTAAGACAAACAATGAAGCAAATAGTTTGCTGTAATTATTTCTTTCCTTCATGAAGCAATTTAGACACATCTTTCCCTGATAATGACCAGATTTCCTCCAAATTCAGAAGGCTGCCTCTCAGGCACCCTTTCCCTCCCTTTCAGAAGAAATAATGGGTTTACACATTTAGCCTAACTTTGGTATCACTTTACAAATGTGGCAACTCCATAACACAAGCAGAATTTCGGTGTTTCACATACAGATCCTCAAAGTGACCATGCTGCCAAAACCAAGCACCACCTGCACAGGGTCCTCAGCCTCACCAGGACTGCAGTCACTTATCTGAACTTCTGGCTGTGCTCCTTACATCCCCTTGCTGTGTTGGTAGAAAGGCTATGAGCACTCCTACATTTTCAGAGTGTTTTGCCAGTGCTCTTTGGCCTTAAACAAATATAATCCACTCAAAAAAAACCCAAAATGTTCATGTTGTATGGTATATTTAATGACTCTGCTTCTCTCCTTAAATAAAGCACTAAATATCACATGATTTGCAAGGTACTACAGGCATTGAGGCACTGTTCCTTTTTTTTTCCAATGCCACTCCTACAAATAGGACAAAAAAGGAGGAAAGATCTCTGTATATCACCCTGCTCCATGCCAGCTGCTAACCACCCTGAATGTGGTCTCCCTCCATAACCCCTCCTGACACACATGTGAGACAAATGAATATTTCAGGACTCCAGTGTGAGTACACAGAGCTTGGGTTGCAATGAATCTGCCTGCTGTCACTGCCTAGGGGATGATGCCATAATGAGTTTCTATTACCATAGTTTCATTTTCAAGAGTGGCAAAAAGGCCTGTTTTACCACAACACACAGAAATTTACGATTTTTATTTTAGCAAATGCCTTGTTAGCAAATTATAAAAGTAGCTTTCTACTGTAAACTTTTCCAGCAATCACCATGCAAAGAGTATCTTGGTAAGGATCTGAAATTACATGAACCTGTTAAAGTTTCCAAATGTAGGAGCTAGTTCTTTAAATCAAAACTGCTGATCAACTAAAATGTTCATCTCTGGAGGTCCCACAGTATTATGACAGCAGCTATCATGTCCATCCAATCAAAGTGAAAGGCAAGAAAAAATAAACCCCATAATCTTAGCTCCAAATTAACTTTCAACTTCATTTGGAGGGGGAAAAAAAAGGGAAGAACTACTCCCTTAATTACAGACTTTCTTTCTTTCTAATTAACCAGAATAATTGAAGCATGACTTCTTAAAAGCCTCTTGCCTAACATCTCCCACAGTGGAAGCTTTTTGCTATCTGCCAAACAATATTAAGTCTTGAAAAACTTCTGGCTGGATAATCTGCTGGCTAATACTACTGCACAGGGTACACAGTATCTTTCTTAAAAGCCCTCATGACTTCAAAAAGTATAATTAAAGTTCTGCTTGTTTTTCAACTCTGATTCTTCCAAACAGAATAACTAGAGATTGCAAGAGAGAAAATATCCTCTCTTGATAATTTGAGATTCATAGAAGTACTATTTAAAATCTGCTCTCTTTATGGTTTTTATACATTTTTTAAAAATCAAACATTAATGGTAATGCCATTATTTAATACAAGCTTTTTTTTTATGAACACATATTTCAGTCTCAGCATGGTTTTGCATCACCCTGTTAAGTAAAATGTAATAGTTCCATCCAGTGGTCTTCCCCAGCATTGCAGAACTAAGATCAGAAAGTAAAGACATCTTTGCACAAATCTAATTGCAAAAATGCCCTAACATCAATGGGAAGCCTAGAAGTGACTTGCTGAACTCACACAGTAAGTGCTTGGTAGTGCAGTAGCATAATCAGATCACAGTTATAAAATAGCTTTCTATTTGTACAACACAACTGAAAGCAGATTTACCTGGTTACAAATACTTTGAAGTCATAATGCAAAATAAAAATTTTACATCATTTCTTAATTAGTTTAAAAATTCCTATTTCCATAGTGCGAGATTATAAGTAACTCTGAATGTCAAAAACCTGTCTTCTCTTTTCTAATTTTCCTAACAATCAGCATCCAGAGGATCCAATTCTGAGCTCACCATGCTAAAAAATACAAAAGCACAGACAAAGACTCTCTCCTAGGAGCTCTCAGCATTGTTTATGTCCCCCAAATGTTTCAGCTGGAAGTGTCAATTCCAGATGTATTGCTCACAGAAGACTGACAGCAACTTCTGTAGCACAGATACAACTGGGGAAAAAAAAACCAAACATTTTTTATCGTCGCTCTGACCCACTGTTCCTTCAGCACATGAAAAAAAAAAATGAGTAGACATGTCAGTAGAGTCCATTTGGCATCTTAAATGACAGGGAAAATGTTTGTCATGCGTGTGCACAAACAATGGTCACAGAAAACACCAATGAATTTTGCCAAATTGCCCACAAATTAGAAAGGCAGAGCAGGAGCTGATGATGAGGTTCAGGTAGCACGCTGCACATTTTGGTGTTGTGTTAGCAACTTTCACCACTGCATTAATAAACATTAGATTCTGTTAACTCTTCCTGGTGTTCTGGATAACCTTCCTCCGACAGAGATGGTTTCTGCTCGCCCTGTTCCAGGTCATTAAGATCAGTCAAATTCACATGACAGAGATCTCGACCTTGTCAAATCCAGTCATTCAAAAGACAGCTTCAGTTTGGGAAAAAGCAGAATGTGAGCTGCTATTTTCACGTTGTCTGTGCACTGGCACAGACACAGTGTCTTTGTTATTAAATAAACATAATGCTCCCCACCCACAACTGGGCTTCTCTATTCCAGCAGCCCATATGGAGCCACTCATCCTTCCTCCCTTTCCTCCCCTTTTGTGCTGTTTCAAAATCTGCAAGATCCAAGCACAGGATGCATTATGAATAAAGCTTTTCACACTCCTTTCTCCATATAAGCCCTGCCACTAACTTAGAAGCCATTTCCCTATTCAAACATCAGCAAAGTTCCCAGACAGCCTAACCTTTCTGGAACTCATGCTTTCGTACCAGCAGCTCAACTTGGAGCAGTGATAGCAGCTGCTTGGCTTACAGGGCTGGAAAGACTTCTCTTTCAGAAGAGAACCATCAAATGAACAGCACAGTCTGCCCCTGGCTGCTGGCCATGTCCCAGAGGCTTGCCACCGTCCTAGATTTTACACCAGGGGGTACAGCAGACCAAAGCAAGGCAATATCCAAGGCTGCTTAAAGTTCAGTGCAACTTTTTGGCTTGGAGAATCTAGATTTGCCAAGTTCAGCCACTGGGAGGAGTTTATCAGTGCAGGCTTGAGCAGAAGGGAGATGGGGAGAGAGGCTGAACTGCTGAAGGAAAAATTATACCACAAAAGCCATGAAAAAATGACTAATTGTTGTCTTCTCCAGAGTGAGTAACCTAATTATGATTTAAGTAAATAAAAGACTATACCTATACCAACAAATCCCTATCAACAGGGTGGGGCAGGTGGATTATTGAAATTCAGAATTTCCGGAAGATCACCTCAGAACCTAAATTGTCCTACCAGTTACACACCCCTGTAGGAGTAGCTTCCCATGGCCCAAAACTCCATTTCTTAGTTCATTCCAACCCCCCCAGGGGTCCCACAGCTCTGGGATCCAGGCACCAAGCAGCCTTTGCATTTCACATCTTTGTGGACTGCATCCCCAGCCCAGTATCTGAACATTTTACCATCTCACAGCTACCTGTGACAGAAATATCTCTACCAAGCAGAGTACGAGGCACAGAGAGGTTAAAGGAAGAGCCACAAAGGGCACATTCATTAAAATGCTCAGAGCTGACAAGTCTAAGTGTTTAGGCACCTAGACACACCTGAAATGACGTGGTCAAAAAGCAACAGAGACTTCAGCAATCACTGGTCTGAGCAGGATTTTACCAGATATAGCTGATAGAAACCTCTAGTAAGTGTGTTTGAGCCCTCCAGATGTTAGCTGGCACATCTGTTTCTGCAACACTGACCTACAGAAGTGAATCCTTGCCTCTAACCATGCACCTGTCTCTGAAGCAAGGCACATAAACCCTTGAAAAGCTTAAAAAGCATGAAGCCTTTAAACACATAAAGCAGGTGGAAGAAAGGGGACACACAGACTTGTTAAATGCTGTCACTATCACTGGATGCAATTGGATGCAATTCAATAAAAATGAACTGTAGCCAAAACTAAACTTGAAACAGGGATTGAAGCTAAGTATTTCCTAATATGAAAAAGCCCCAAGTGACAAAGGTTACTATCTTTACTCAATCTCACAGCCCAGTGAATATTTTCAAATTCCTCTTTATATAAAGCACAACAGCTTCCATAGGCCCAACACAGGGGGGTAGCCAAAAAGTCTTCCTGAAGCAGCACCCTGTGAGGGGAGTAATTTTTGGTGCACACAAATAATACAGGGGAAGTCAACTCTGGGCTTCAGTTGACAAGATGACAAACTTCAACCAAGCTTGAAGCTTCACCAGCTATGATGTTGCCTATAAATGTTTATGGTTTCATTTTACATTTTAACTTAGTACATTTTGGTAAATGCATAGTTTATCCAAAGGCTTTCAAATATGATTTTTACTGATAAGTCAGTAACGACTCAGCACTGTAAGGCAAAAAGCTGGATTTATCAGGCCATGAGCTTCACGCAGGAAGGTACCATCTTATCCAGGGCAGAAATGGTATTCCAAGATGCTCTTGGAATCCAGTGGGTTGAGTAGTTACCCTTTCTGTAACAAGCACCATATTTTAATTTGTTTCCTTGGATGAAAAACAAAATCCTCCTGTCAACATCATGAAAAGCATTTTTGTAACATACGCCTCCTCTATAGTCAGGGCTTCTTCTAGACTAGTTGCTCTAGTTATGACACTGAAAATTAATTTCTATTCATACTGATGCTTTGTCTTCACTCCTTAATTGTTTGTTTAACTGGTTCAGATACAAATTACAAGTTCCACAGATAATTTTTTACCTTCTTATCAAAACCTGAGTGAACAGCCTACAAATGATTAGAAATTGGCAGTTTGCTGTATTATAAATACATTTACATATAAATACCTACAAATTCATAACCCACTTGAATTGGGGAGCACTCATTTTTATTCCCTTACAAAATGTAAAATTCTAGAAATTACTTTATTCTTTAAACAAAACTGGCATAACTAGTGTTAATAAACCCGAACAATAGTACACCAAAGACTATTACTTTAACCTGAGTTTAACCTCTCCACGCTGTAAAGCAAGGACTAAAATTTTGAAATAAAAGTCCAAAATTTAATACTTTGTACCTAAAAAGAAACTAAAAAAAGGTGACCATTCTGACAGTGTCTTGGATGTCTCAGACTTGGCACTCTGGAAAGAGAGGAGATATTTCATCTTGATCTCATTCTTCCTTTATTGCTTGCTTGTAAAAATAGATAAAACTTGCACAGCTCAAGGGTGTTGTGAAGGTAAATTAATTATTTTGAGAGAAGCTATTCAGATATTACAGTGATGAGCATCATGAAAAGCCCCTGAGGAAAAGAATCATTTTGACTTCATGGTAAGGGTCTGAATAAAATGCAGGAAATGAGGCCTGAGGCCACATGTTGTACAAAATAGCGAACATCTGCTCATTAAACAAACTCTGTCCATCCAAAAACCTGAATAAGGCAAGAATAGTTTTGTAACAAAAATAGCACGGGATAACATAATTAAGGATTACTGTACAGCATACAGCTGGAGGCAAACTTCTGTTACAAGACTCATTAACCATACTTAGACTATAAACTCCTCATTTTTCTGTGAATAACATTTTTACTGCATGCAACATCCTTGTTTACTTCTGCAGAATTAAAACCAAATTCCACTGCTTTCACAACCAGTTTGTCCACTTATACATGTTTGAAACTCATGTACAATATAAACAGGCTTATTCCCCCTGAGCTGGGGGAGTAAATGGTAGCAGTTGTTACCCTGTGGGTTTTCAGGGATAGAACTGGCCAGAACAATTTCACACATTTGCTGACAAAGAGAATCAAGAATGTGGAGCATCACTGTGGGCTCTGGAAGCCAACACGCTCTTGTGGCTACAGACTTGTCAAACTACTCAACTCCCCCAAATAAACTGCTTTCTGTCACAAATCTATATCAGACCTATGCCATTTCCCCCGCCCCCCTTCTCAAATCTCAGTTTTCCAGTTCTCTGCTTTCTATTAAAAGCTCAGGATCCCCTTCTAGTCTAACTCCATCCCACTCTTTTGACGTACACCACCTAGTTCTCCTGTGAGATTCTTAGTTCCCTCTCCTGCATTCCTCAGGCTAGACACCTTATATCCATCATTTTAACCTCAGCAATATCTGTTCTTTTTTCCTCAGCACCAGCTCTTTTTGGTGCTTGCTCTGAGAATCAACACCCCAAAACGTCAGCCACCCAAGGGTTTCCATTTATCCAAGTTGAAATCATGACACATTCCCCATTTTCCCCCCAAGTCCAATGCCTGCATTACCTCCTTATCCCAGGAATCTGATCATGCCATCTGGCTGCCACTGTTTATGTATATGTAGGATCTAATTCAGAGTCCATTACAAATTCCTTTCCAACCCAGCTTTCCTTCTCCCTTCTCTAGATCTGTTTCCTGTAGTCTGTATTTTTATGGAGATCTCACACACTGTGAGGTGGGTTAAAGATAAACATCTTCCATCTGAATACTGAAGTCAACTATTAAGTCACTATCTTCAATATTTATTAAAATATTTAACTTCATCTCTGAACTAAACAAAGAAGAGAAAAAATGTTTCCCCTACCAAACATTTAAAGATACAAAATTAAGATAGAAGTTAAGCTTTTACAATGGAAATATGTTCAAATGCATGGGACTGTTTTGCCAATACATATAAAACCTGAATTTTCCTGATAGTTTTCAACAGGCAAACACAGACCATGAAGTGATGTTATCCCAAATATAGCTGGAAATGTTAGAGCAGTAGAATTCACGGTACTCCATCATTTCATGATGCTAAACCAGGCCTCAGAAGGAAGCTGCTGTTGCAAAAACAAGGCTGCAGCATCTCCTCAGGTGTGCACTGCTTTCACTGCACACCTGACCTTGTGAAAGGAGCTTCATGGGAACACCCAGCCAGGTGAAAGCTCTGTGCACTGCCTGAATATGCTCAGGCACAAGACACTGTGCCAGGACCTTTTGCTAAAGGACAGAAAGCTCAGTGCCAAAAGCTGGTGGGAGCAGGGGGGAGCAGGTTTTGAACTCAGCAGGCAGTGGGAAGGTCCTGGGAGGTCACAGCCCCACATTGGTCCTTCCCCTGACCATCCTTCCCTTCCTCAATGCCTAAAGCCCATTTTCCAAGTGAAACACCCCATCCCTTCGAGTGGAAGAGGCTCAAGAATCCACTCCAGGAGACAGCTATGCCTTCTCCATGCCCCTGCCTGGGCCAGAGGGAAATTCCTGCTGCTCGTCACTGTCGCACAGCTGTGACAGCCAGCAGCTCCCAAACAGAGCCCTGGGGAAAATCAAAGCTCCTAAAGGAGCAGCAGACAGTGCAGCAGAGGAGTGTTGATAGGGCATATCAATGCCAGCTGCTGTACTGCAGAGGCAACAGCAAGCACTACCTCCAGGAAACTCCTTCAGCTCTTCCTGAGGATTCCTGAATTTCAGAGGACTTAATTCATGGTAGAGTCAGGCACGACCAAATCAGATTAATATTGTGTTTCAGAGCATTCTAGCATCTTGCAAACAGATTTTGCACATTTTAAAACAAGAACCTGAATAATTTAGAAGTTATTTAAAGCATGACTTGGTCCAGAAAACCAAGTCAAGGACAGTAGATATTACATTCTACAACTCATGCAACAAAGTCAGCTGTTTCTCTCTTTAATTTATATGCAGAATTTAGTTTTTCAACTCAGATACATTAATCCCACATTTTCTTTCAGGTTCTCAAGCCAAAACTTTGTAAAGTACTGTTTTGTACCAATGGAAACCTACAGCTTCAAGTGACCAAGTATTTCTGGTCAGGCATTTTTAACAGGACAATGTGAAATCCAGGCAGATAGAGAAAAGTTTAAATAAGAGAAATTAAGAAGAAAGATTGGGCTCACACAGCTTCTACTCAAAGTTCACAGATTTCTTTTATCACAAGATTAGTCCCCCTGAAAAATTTGAACCTCAACTTATATAGCCAGTTTTTACAGCAAGCATCTTTTCATAACCCCAGACTTCAGTGGGTTTGGTCCTTTTTTCCCTCCTCCTTGAGAAGTATTCATTTTTAAAAAACTGGCTGAGAAAGCTGTCCTAATTAATATTCAGTTCAGTGATTAAGCACTCTCCCAAGTGACCTATATGTGTAATAGCATCAAGTACCACCTGCTCAAACTGTTGTTTTGCAGCGAAATATTAATCCCTTGTACCTTCTGTTACCAAGCCTGGATGCCATCTGAAACTCAAATGGGAATGATTCATTGCAGATGCTTTGTAAACTCACTGAAATTTATATAAAAATGTTGCAATTATGGACAAATAGTTTGAAATAGTGCAGTGCAAAAGCCAGGTTACAGAATATTAGATAATTTCTCCCATTTGAAGTTCATTTCATATTATGTGATGTATAAAGTACAATTAATTTTTAAGTGGAAAACAATTTTTTTAGGTTTTTTTCTTATAAGTAAACATTACACATTTTCTACAAACAAGTGTAAGGAATATAGTTCACTCAATTTGTTTGTGTCTGTTGTAAAAGGTGGCAAGATAATATTTAATTTAAAACTATTGTTTCAAGAGTGCTAGTATGAAAAGCTTCAGTTTACACTTCTCAATTTGTACCTAGAACAAAATACATTAATGACTATAGCATATTTTCTATATGCACTGTGGGTAGAAAAATCATTATATTTCTGCCCACATTATACCTCTCATCCAAGCAAAATGACATACTTCAGACATGTTTGTGCTCCTGATGAAACACAAGTGGAAGGGAGAAAAGAAACAGCTTCAGATAATTGGCAGCTCAACAAATCCAAAGGTCAACATCTGACTTCACTGACTTCAACTGAGAGTCTTCCTATTTCACACAAGAGTTTATTTAAAAAAAAACCAAAACATATCTTCACATGCTTTCTGCCTTTTGTCTACATATCTAAGAGACCTCTAGACCTCAGCTTCAGTAAATGCTGGTAAGCAACAGATCATGCAGAAGATCTGAAGGCAGGAAGTGAAACAGTTATGAGTACAAAGGAAATTTTGCAAGCAACCTGAGGAGTCCATAATGTAGAGAAAAAATACTGTAACTTCTTTGAAAGTATCTTCAAATGTATTCCTAAATATTTTGCAACAACAAAGTTTTCCCTTGTCCTGTGTAAACTAGGGGTCAAACAGAGACAAATTAACTGTACATAAATGATACATAAAGAGAATTTTCCAAACCACAAGTTCTGTATTTAGAGACTGAACAAATTAACAGCATAAAGCAACATATTCTACACCTAGTAAGAGAACATTTATTGCAAATAAATAATAAACTTAAAAAATAATCCAACCTTTGAAATAGTACCATCATTTGTAAGATGACTCTTAACATCATGAGAGGGGGCTGCAGGGCTCAAAAGAAAACCAGATTATCCAGGGGAACTTGCAAGTGGGCTCAGTTTTGGGCTGAGCACCAACAACAGCATCAGTGTACCACAGTACAGAAGACAGGCCTCTAAAACCTGTACCAATCACTTCAATTTCTCAGTTATCCTCTAAAAAATGGGTTGCCCTGTACTTTGCCACCTTATGGGACAAAACCTTAAATGTTTGTGATGGATTCTGGTATTACAGCATCACATGCAGTGTAAGTACCTACGCCTTGCTGTACAAATGCCATATACAGAGGACATCTTTTCTTTTTACAGCTTTATCTCTCAACAGCCAACATTTGGGAATTGCTGATGAAAGCCAAACACGAAAATCTTGAAAAGAAGAACAAAAACAACACAAAGATTCCATGAGTGCCTTAACTAACATTATCCTCCCACCATCCAACTAATGCATATTGACTTGTGTGTTCATAGGGCTCTAAATTTATGTGACTTTTATAGAGGAAAATTGCAGGCTGGTTGCAAAACACATGCAAAATTAAACTGCCCAACAGATTTTTGGAGCCAGGCATTCAAATACATTCTTATCATTTTGAATAGAAGCAACTGAATCAAATTAATGAGATGTATAAAGACTTCTTTTTGAAAGACATAAATGGGAATTACACAGACAGCTCTCAAAGGTTAATTGCAGCTGAATCCTTAACTATTTTGCCTTTCCTGAGCTGTGATGGTGGTGACTGTACATACATAAATTTGTTCCAAGATTCACTAAAACACTGGTTTTAGGAGTGTATTCCCTGTCATCTCAAAACAGCCTCATTTTTGTAGATTTTTTTTTGCCCCTGAAGAGTATAGATATCTTCCAGCTACATAAATAGTAGACATTTTGATTTCTGTATCAATAGTTAGGGAAGCTTATTTTCCAAGTAAATAACACCCCAATATTTGAAGGCTCCAGGCAGTACTGGCTTATGGAAGAGGAGAAAGCTTTGATCTGAAGAAGCCTCCAAACAAATTATTATTGAATATACTTCACCAATTGATTACCAATGTGGACTGAAACTAAAGTCTAAGAGAAATAAAAGTATGTATTAACTATTTAGTCACTGGGTTAAAATTAATTTTCTTCCCAAGACATGTAAAATATGTACTTTGAACTTTCAAACCTATTTCAGTAAAAACTAGAACTTGCAAAGTACATATTTGATAGAGCAAGATGAAAAGAGATGGGAAAGAAAAAGATCAGTTCTTATGTATTAGTTCATGCTGCTGCATTCTTTGGAGTTTTGTCTGAAAAAGTTGTTACAACTCATACTTACTAGCTACCTACTAGTTTTTATGAATACTAATTCAAGCAAAAGGCTTTACTTTCAATTAAATTTTCCCTTCTCTGTGCATTTCAAAGAGCCAAAATACAAGTAGTTCAGTTTTCAAAAATTGGATGCTAGAATGGAAGTTTCTGGAATATCTTGCCAATGCTGATAACAAGACAGCTCTGTTCAAATATTTCTAGTATTTCACCAGTTGTCACCCAGGTGTATGATAACCATGGCAGCTATTTAAAGGGGTATTACCTTATTCCTGTCTAACACAGTTATTTATATACTTGCATTATCCACTGCAAAGGCACAGGCCTATCTTAGGGGTAGCACTAAATATATCAAACTATACAACCAATTTTATCATTCAAAAGTACAGTTTTGCTACGCTCATATTTCAGTTTTAGCAATGACTGTGGTAGAAGTATTTTCTATGATTGAGTCTGTTCTACTGCGAGTGCCAACCTTTCCCATCCTGTAGTGGAATCTGAGCAAAACACTCAGAAATGAATTAGGAAAAAAAGCTTTTCCTCTCTCTCTGGCTTTCGTGGAATGCTGCAGGCATTTTAGGAAAATAAGTGGTGTCAGGAGAGAATTACCCAGATGCAACCTGACACTACAGAGCTGTATCAAGCCCAGCTGTGACTGACTTGAATAAAAGCTGAAACTTCTTCAAAGCAGTCTACATTAGGAGGGGAAAGGAAAAAAAAAAAGTCTGACAGTCACTAGCTTCTGTGTAAACATTACAAACATCATGCAGGAGACAAGATTAGAATCACTGAAGAATGGTCTTTTCCCCACAGTTAGTGCCTGACAGCTTTCTCTTTACCTTAAACCAAAGCACATATTGCATCTCTAGGATATATAGAGCTTCACAAAGATGGATACACTAATATTCCTCCTATTCCTAGTGCCTCACAATAAAGACTACAAAGTTTAGATATGTATGCTTCACATAATATTTTCCTGTATGAAAAATATATCCATAAGTGAGCTTGAATTTAAAAAAATTCCCTGCAAAAAAGATCCAACACCTCAAGAATGCTCACCCTACCACAGGCCACATGCTTTAGTGTCACTGACATGGGTCAGCCACAAAGCTGGTTGCTGCATTTCATCTATAAGCCTATAATCTGAATTAATTTTATGCTGATAAATCCTAAATCTTAATGTGCTAAATCATGTACATTAAATGCAAGAGAAGTCACTGTGACAATCGATCAAAATTCTTTCAAATCAAGGCCACAAAGGTAACCCCATTTTCATACTGTAATAATTTTACAGTGACTCTAAGTGACTATTAACTGAGTGACGTCAATAAAAAGACTCAGCCTAATTTCATGGGATTTTTCCACACCTGACAGAGAATCATTAGGATCTTTCAATTAAAGTGGTTATCATTCTTTCTTCCCCTTTGTATAGATAAGTCTTGAAAATAAAGATGACTCAATCAGTCACTCAGTTTTGTGACTATAAATAAAAATGATTAAGTTCAAATTAAAATAATAATCTTACAGAAAAATATTTTGGCATGAAAACATATTTTTTGAGTTTTGCCTCCAGCTCTTTACCCCTTTATAACAGACCAGTTTCATAACACTTAGTACTTTCCAAGCACTTGAACACATAACTATGACAAAAACTAAGGTAAAACAAAGATGTGTTCAGCGTTGCTTTTTCCACCAGAAACACACCAGAGCACAAAGAAAAGACCTAACTCCAAGACATATATTCACCCAGTAACCCACAATAGTACATGGCACTTGCCAGTTAATAGGACCTCCCTCCCTGTCTTACTACAACTCTAAATTCACTTATTGAAGCCCACATCTAATTGAGTAACTGAAGACACCAAATAATGCATCATCTTTCCTTGCTTACAATCACTTTTCATTTTCCAAATCGCCCGGACCTCTTGCTGTCCAGTGAATAGAGATCTTTTCTGCTTTCCCTCTTTCTGCAAAGGAAGCAGGAGACTCCATCTTCCTCCAACATTAGGAGGAACCAGTGCATCAAAACGTTGAGCACTCAGCTGCTACAGACCACTTTTGCATTCCTCCCTCAATTATCAAGTGTCAGGAGAAGAGTATTTGCCTGAAACAGGAGAACTAATTCAAACCAGCATAAGCCATTTTACAATCAATTAGTCTGCACAGTTGGATTTATGTAGCTATTTCTCTCAAGGCTTCTAAACATTTACCCATCACTTCAGTCTGAGCACCTGCCACCTATAAAATCAACAACTGAGCAGTGCCGGGGTCTCAGAGCCACAATCAGTGCATGACTATTGTGGACCAGCCCCCCATTCAGAGGTACCGAGCTGTGCTTCTCATGTTTACTATCAGTAACACAATTTGGTTTGACTTCTTTGTCTCCAGAGCAGGTCAAAGCAGATGGTGGATAAACTTCCCAGCACTGAAGGTGATCTTCAGAGGATGTGTTTTTAAATTGCAAAGCATTTTGATCCCAACACACACTAAATGGAACAAGTTTTATCATTCCTAAAGCAACCCTTGAACATCACTCACTACAGTCATAAAGACCCATTTTCTACTTTAATCTAAAAATCCAGGTAATGCACATATTAGAAGTGCATTAAAATGCTCTTAACCTGATTGGATTTTTAAAGGGGATGAAAGGTGAATAAATGGGTAAAACATGTTACAGAGAAGTCTGAAAACTGAAATTCCAATTTTTGAATTATTTATGGAAAGTAGCATAGCAAATAAGTTGAGTAGCATTTCTTTCTAACTTGCAAAATTAATCTTGTTGGCAATTTTCACAACTCAAGTCCAAGCCTACGTTTCCATCAAAGCAACTTCTCACACAAACTTCCCACAGCTCTTATGCTAAACAAAAGACCCTGTCTCACACAAAACAACGTCCTTTTGTTTGGCATTAGAGTTGGATACAGATCCCTGATAGGGAAAGAGGTCCCCCCACTTTACAACCAAGGCCAGAGGATGCCTCACAGCTCAGCCACCAAAAGAGCAAACCCCAAGAGGTATCAGCCCACTGGGGAAGACAAATGCCCTAAAAATCCCTGGGGGTTTAGATCAGGTGCAAGAGTTTCTAGCAGAGATTTCAGGGCCTCCACCTGCATTGCTCATGAAACTTAAGAATAAGTAATACTATAAATTATTTCAACGTTTTTCAAAAACTGGATCTTTCTAGTTCCTGAAATAATATTCTCATGCAACTCCTCTCTTGGAAAACATCTTCAAGCAACTTACTACCTAAAAATGCCATTATTTGCTTAAAGAAAAAGCAGGCCTTGCTTAAAATGTACTGTGTAACACTGTGCTTAGTATTTATTGAGACAAAATGTTGTAAGGCTCTTTAGCTGCAAAAATAGGCACACAAACTAAGTTCTGCATTTTGCTCCCAAGACTTGTAAAACCTTTCTTTGCAAAAAGGATACATTAATAAAAGCCTGTGTTAATTTTTTCATCAATACAATAAACTCTCTATGAGCTATGTTCAAATGCAAGTACAATCAGGTCCCCAGATATTTAAGATTTCTCATTAAGTTCACTGTAGCCAAATTCTGAGTTGATCATAAATGAGTCCAATCCTTTTCCATTAGTTTCTGCCATCAGCTCCAGTCACATAAGAGCATATTATAACTACTAAAACAAGTTTTACGTAGCATGATACATCAAGAGATAATGTGTGGGGAGAGAATAACCAGGAAAATAATACAAGATATGTGATATATGGATTCAATTATCCTCAACAGTAGTTTTTGTTCTACTCAAAGACAAGAAATTCCACTGGATTGCTTTATTGTGGACCTGGATATATAGAAGACCACTTTATACTGTATTCCAAACAGAAATGAAGTATCTATAGACACACATCCACAGCAAGAAAGGGAGGACACTCAAGGGAAATGCTTTAGAAATGAATGTGTATTATCAGCTAGTGCAACAAGCTAAGTAAAAGCAGAGTTAAATAAATGGATTTTCAATATTTGTGGCTAGAGGCTTTTGAATTAGAATACCTCAGTAATTAGCTCAGATGAATTTTAATTACTCACAGAATTACCAATGTCTTCATTAGTAACTGGCCCTTTGGTACGGATTATCACAAATCTTTTTCCATACTATCTCTAATTGAAAGTAAACAAACCAAAGCCTGGTGTAAACCCAGGCAACATACACAAATTAAGCCAGTATTTTTGCTAGATCTTATTTTTTCTGAACTCCAATACCCATTTACAGTGCCTAATAAAGAATCAAACGCGACAGTAATGCTCAGCTGGTCCCCTGCCAAAACGCTTGATGGTGAGTCCCTGCCTAACTTAAAGGATATAAATTGATAGAGCAGATCCTCCAGCTCCAAACCCGAGGCAGCTACTTGGCCCTAATCGCAAGCTTTGTGTTATGAATTAAACATCAAGACACATTTTCAAGACAAGCACGTGAGCAAGAGAGCTAAGGAAGATCCAGGATGGTTGTGGACCCCAGCTCCTGACTTAGCTGGGCCTCTAAGCCAGGTTTTCCCCTTGATGGGGGAGTGACTTTAAAGAAACTTTCAGCACTCTCTGCTTTAAGATAGTTTATTAAGTCTTATCAGAGAAGTAAGGTCACTAGCGTGACCCAGACACAGCACACAACAGAGAAGTGCAGCAGAATGCTTGAGAGAATGCTGAGAATGCTTGCTTATCAAGATAACACGGCCTTCTTAAAGGTAAATCATCCAATTAAAGCTTAAAATGAAAGATATTTTCACTTTTCTACCAATGTTAGACAAATGCTTTAGTCGCGTATACAGGAACTGCGGAATTTTTCATCCAATAACTTTTAGGAGCCTACTACTGCAAAATATGGCATACTAGAAGAAGAAGAAAGCCTAGAAACAACAACAATCCTCCATCTTGGAGTTTTTGCTTTTTATCTATTTACTCCATTAATAAACCCAACACCTTTAGATTTTTCACCCTGTGATAACCTCACATAACACTCTATTATTTAGTTCTCCCTGGAGTAGATTCCAGTTCTTCCCAAAGAGTTGGCATTTTCTCCATGGATAAAGGTCAAATACAGTGTTGTCCAGGGGGGTAGAACCCTTCAGAACAGGCAGGGAAATATTCTCTGCTTTCAGTGCTCCCACAGATGGCGAGGGGAGCAGTGGTGCCACGGGATGAAAGGTGTCACACTGCCCCACAGTGCCAGCAGCCCTGCGCTGTCCCAAGGGAAAGCCCACGCACAGGGAGATGTCCTTTTGGGAAGGTGCTCATGCTGGCAGCTGCAGCAGGAACTAAGCCACTGCCACACAGCCTTGGTCTCCTCAGGGAGAGGAGCTTCAGACTGCTGACAGATGGATGCTGCTGTACTTTAGCAAAAAATCTTCACTAGTTTGGCACCTCTCTGTTCCCCCAAAATAAGCACAAAACCCACACAGGGAAGAAAGGAGGGGAGTCCGTTGCAATGGCTGGAGACGCCAGGTTCAGGGAGCAACAGTGATATCCCAGTCTTAGGTGCCACAGAAGGCAGCCAGCAAGGTGCTTCTGCTCCAGAAGATGGTTCTAAACACCAAGGCCAGGAGTCACCACTTTCAGATGATTTGGTTTGAGGGCCTGGGGAGAAACAAATGCTGTGCCTTATTCACAGCTTGGCCAAGTTGCTAAAATAGCAACTTAGGCAATGGCATTGCCCCAGGCTCTACTAATACTGTGCATTCAGGAGACAGCACACAGCATTTGGTATCCTCCCAGAAATACAAAATCATTCCTAGGACTCTGACTTCCTTAAGAAACAAACATACTTTCTTACCCCTCTATTGAAATAATACACAAATCCTGTCCACTGCATCCTACACATTCCACAGTAATGGAGGAAGACGGACACATAGAAAATTTACATTGAGATCATTTACATAATGAAATTCTTCCTATTCCTGGAGCTATCAATACCATTTATATCATCTGTGCAACGCAATAAAACGAATAGTGTTTTATTATACGTGGGATTTCTCAGCATGACACAAGGAGAAGTTCCCCTGAAGACAGGGCCTGCAGCCAATCTCAAAATAGAGCCATAGAATAGTATGGGTTAAAGGGGCCTTAAAGATCATCCAGTTCCAAGCCCCCTTTCATGGACAGGGACACTTTTCACTCGACCAGGTTGCTCAGAGCCCAAATAGCCTGGACTTGAACTTCCAGGGATGGGCCATCAATGGTTTCTCTTGGGAGTTTATGCTACTACTTATTTCAGTTTATTATCCAAACATTACTCTTAAGGCAAACCATATTGCCGTAGTTACCAAATTCCTTTTGCCCTCTAAAGAAAGGAAAATCCCCAAACATTTCCTTGTATACCATGGAGGAATGATGTGTAACAATGTGATGTTAGCACAACACACTGGTTGCTTCCATTCATGTGGAAGTAAAACTTGTGTACTTCCACAAGAAAGCTTCTAAGATGTGAGAAAAAAGTTTTAAAATACCCTTCACCATCCTTTATATGTATTTCTACTACAAATCTGACTAACTTATGTCTTGATTTACTTACAAAGTACTTGCAGCTTCCTTTGATATTAATTTGATTTCTTTTCTGCCTCCTCATCCTTGGAGGAAAGTCATTATTACCTCTCAACAAGCTAAGCTAACCTAATACAAGCACTCTAATGGAAATATCTGTTTTAACCTATGACAGTTATTATTGTGAAAACAAGAAGAATTAGAACCATTTGTTTACATGCTTTTACAGTGAGAGGAGACTGCTGCCTTCAGCAAGCTTGTAAAGCATCCTCACTGAAATGCTTTCTGGTGGAATTTCTGCTTTCTGTGGAATTCAAAAATCACGCATTACTTCCCAGCACCACCTCAGCAAAAGCCACCTCCTCCAACAACTGCTTAGTAACATTTTCACAGTATTAATGTATTTAGATTATCTTCATCTGGGTTAAGCAAAAAAAAAAAAAAAAAAATCACACATTCGAAGTTTAATACACTTTAAAATACAGACCCTGTTGAAGAATTGTGCTAGGAACTAATAATTTTATGCTGATTCTAGAAGTGTTCCATAAGTCAGATCTAGAAAACACTGAGGAACATGCAGAGTTTTTTCTTTTTAAGAGGAAAAGTAACTCAAACATATGCAAACTGTTATCAGAAAGTCACAGGCCTTTTCAGTGGCTGGCCTTGTGAAGGAGAAAATACTCTACTAGACAGGATTCAAAAGTTGTAAGATTTATGAGCCAGCTGGGGTGTACAACATAAATCACTACTTTCCCTCAGAGCTGATGTGAAGAAAGACTGCACAACAGAGGGCCCAAAAGTGGTCAAATGCTTTGCTATTGAATTATAATCTTATCAGAATTGTAGCCAATTTTACACATTTAGACTCTATTAATAAAAGTGTAGCTGTCCACCTTATTTGAGGGCTTACAAAGTTAAATCTTGCAGGTGCTCACACATGGCCTGTGTGCACGACACCCTTCATCACATTTACCCTGCGTGTCACTCATTTTCAGCTTGAAAACAGTAATGGAATTAGCTCTTTAGAAGGGTTTAGGTGAAGGAAAGCAGAATTTCTCAGGTAAAAAGCACAACAAATAAAGTAGACAAAATGATAAAGCAATTTTCCATACAAGAAGTAGAGGCATCAACTGCACACAAGTGTTCATGACTGTTGAAGGCAGATTTAATACTTATACTATTAAAAACAGTGACAACAAAAAGTCACATTCAATAAATAGAGAAGATAAGGGACCTTTTGCATACAATTTAAGTTTTTTGACTCGTGGTTGTAGAGCTTTTTCTGACCAAGCTAAAATTCCATCAGATAGTGTGCCAATTTGGCCAAATATTCATGGCTTCAGAGATTTGAACCGAGGTAGAACACCTCACTTGCCTGCTTCGTTGAACAGGGTAAGGCTGTAAGTGCTGTGAATTTAGAATGTCTAAGTGCACTGGAAGCTAAAACAAAGGATTCCTCACAACAAACACCTTACACCACACACAGGGTCTGTAAAGACACAGATTTGGAGGAGTGGGGGGTTCTAAAGCTTCGACTGCATTTCAAGTTGGAGATAATGACAGTGACCTGCCAGATGAAGTTAGCAGTTTCACAGGAAGCCTGTCATGCTTGTGTTTATTTTTCTTAACAGACATGTATGAGCCCATGCTGTGTACAGTGGCACTTCAAGCACAGCATCTGCCTCCTGGTTTGTACAAGAATGAACATATTTGTTAAGCTCATTCTCCTGTTGATGGACAGCCCAGTGAAACAATCACAGTTTGCCTGTCACACACATGCATAAATTAATATGCAAAATTACATTTAGAATTGCAAATGCCCTCCCCCTCATATTTTTAAGATAGTCTAGAGAGCAATAATAATTCTACATCTCCCAAATATTTGTATTGCAGAGGTTTCTGTACATGTTCCCAGGCTGCCTCTGCTAACTGAGCCTGCTTTGAGCAGGGAGGTTGGCACAGATGACCTTTACAACCTCAGCCATTCTGAGAACACCTGACCACTTTCTGTACACTGCTCAATATCATCTTTGCTGCTTCAACTGAGATTTTAAGGAAAAAAAATCTGAAATTACTTTACACAAGACACCTGAACCTTTAGACTCAAGTGGACAGTGCTAAATATAAACATTGTGAAACCTGAAGCCCCATGTGTCTCAAAGTTCTCTTGGGAACTTCATACAAGTCTAAAGCAAAACATCTAAAAGTTTCATAGCACGTGATTTATGAGTCGTACCATTGAAGACAAATTTTCAAAGTGCACTTCATGAACAGATCCCTCATGTCAATGGGATTACTCATTCGTTTCAAATTAATAAATAATAAAATCTTGCAGCAAATCAAACCAGCAGGAAAGTGCTTGGCACATACACATACATATGTATCTGCAATCTTACAATATACATGAGAAAGAATTGCCCTAGGCTACTTTTCTATAATAGAGAAATATCATAGGATTTATTACTGGCAATGATCAATGCCAGAGTTTTTGAAAGAAACAGACTGCAGATAGATCATAAAGAGCATGGCATGCTTTGGACTCTAACTATGTAACACAGTATTTCTTTCCAGCAAAATAAAACTTTATCCCTTCTCAATAAGGTTTTGCTTTTAACTTATATGGTTGAAATATTTTTGGATTCTTTGCCTGAACTTAGCAACAACAACAAAAATCTATCACAGGGTATTATCACCTACTTTTAACACAGACTTGAAAATTGAAAATATTCACTTTCACAGTAATAGGTTTAAGCAGATAAGAAATAATCTGCATTTTTTACTACATATTAGAATAATGGAAACAACATTCTTCCCCATGTATTTTTAATGATATGACCCTACAACTATGAAGCATAGGCACAAAGCAGTGAAACATCATTTAGCAAGATGAGAAAGCTGTGACTTATTTTATCTGATCCAGAAATGAGCTGTCAAAGTTAAATCGTTATGTAATTAATTGTGCATTTGCTGGCAATTTTTAAACTGTGAAAGAAAGACTGTTCTGAAATTGCAAATCACCAAACACTTTCATCTAATATATGAGATATTTCTTTGAAGACCACTTTCCCTGAACTGAGTGTTAATGAGAACTTCCTCACTTTTAATAAAATGTCACCCAATAAGTATAACAAAACTATTTTCTTTTATAAGAAAATAATATTTCTTAGACAGCCCTCACTGGATGTATTCCAGAACTGGTGTTGAGGTACAGAAAGAGCCAAGACCCCCAGATAATTCACCTCCAGAGAGAGCATTGAAATGGCCTACTTAGTTCTAGGCACAAATTGCAATTAACTGATTCACATGCAGTGCACTGCACAGGACACCCTGCCTTTATATTCCTACAGACCTGCAGATAAATAGCCTTTGGTTGCTCTCAGTTTTCTCCAAAGCAGAGCTAGAAGGGCTATTGATGACCTTTTCCCTTTGCTCCACTCTTCATGCCAAGGATGCCACTTTCCACTTCTCCCCCTCCCTGCCCCTCTCTATCTTCCCATGATTTTGTAGTTACTGACCATCGCTTGTTCTGATGCATTTTGACAGTTCTCCCCACATTTTCTCTTTTGGAAGCTGAGAATTGGTGTCCCTATAACCAAGAGTAAAGTCAACTTGAGATGACTTTTACTGGCTTTGTTTCAGTGAAGATTTGCCATTCCAAAACCTTTGCTGGGATTTATTTCTCCTGGAGAAGTGAGGATTTAAACACAGAACAGCAAGTGGCAGCAGGATAAAAATGAGTATCTGTTCCAAAACATCACCCAGCCAGCGCAGGAGCTGAAAGATGGGAAAAGGTTGAACTTGTAGGGAAGTAGCCATTAATGTTGGAACCCAGGCTTGGCATCCTCACTCTAATAAAGCTTTCACAGCACTTGTTTATGGAGGGATCGGTTTTTAGAAAGGCCAAAACGACTTTACTGTTGGGTTTGTTTGGGTCTTTTTTAATGTTGTTGTTGAAAGAGATGAACCCCAAGCTGAACACTGAAGGAAACCTTGATTAAAATCAAATATATTCCAGCCACTCAAGATATCAAAAAAGCCTGTTTGAACTATGAGCTTCCTGCAATATCCTTTTAGAGGTTAATTTCAAGTCACCAAGATGTGACAGTTAATGGTTATGGTTGCTTTTACAAATAAGTGTATAAAAAAATGGACAAAAAGACAACTGAATCCTGAAATACTTTCATTTAAAATGCAATATAAATAAAACTCCAAGCCCTATCTCAATAAATATACATTAGGACACTTAGTACTTGTACATGTTCCAGGATAAAGTGTTTTATATTACATGCATTGTATCATTCTCCTTACTGCCAATTTTTATTATTTTTCATGAAGCTTACTACCACAGTGACTGCCAAGAACATTTTTGAAGCCTCATACATTCTGTTAAAACATCAAGAACACCATATTTTCCAAAATGAAAGACTTTAAATTATATAAAGTGAAACATTTTAAATTGTATCAAGTGGTGGTTTTATTCATATCCTGTCATCTAATAAGTAAATTTTCTTTTTGGAAAGGAAAATAAAAAATGGGTTTGAGTTTATTGCTAGGATAATTATTAATTCCTACACAATGGGAAGTGAGTCCTGGTCCACCTGGAACAAAAGTTACCACAGCAGCACCAGCACTTATCTGCATCATCAAAGCTTGTTTCCAGGTGATGACATTCATTAGCATGTTCTGATTATTCAAAACTAAACCCTTCTGGAAAGCCATCCTTGAGGATTTAACCTGTTGCAAATTGCAAACACTGAACCTTCTACCTAAAACAAACCAACCACACAAAGCACACACCTGATCTCAGAAATATTCTTCCTATATAGTTACTTGTGGCCTAATAACTAGCATGATGTTGAAAAATTTGCTACATTTTGAATTGCATTAGGCCATTAATTCAAGTGTTTAGCATTGAGATTGTCTCAGTTTTTCCTAATTTTTCATGTAATAAAAATATAACATGTACTTTTGCAAAACAAGTTCTACTACGGAGGTAAAACTACACTCAGTACACCAGCTCTCAGACTTTTCAGTGATTTTGGGTTGGCCAAGTTGTAAGAACTGAAGGCTAAAAGTTTTACCTGTGCTCTTTGTGTATGGACCAGGAGACCTCTTATTATTCAGGTATTGCATTCGTCTCCTACACCAGGTCTAATTTCCTACACATTTCTCCCCAATATGGAACAATTCATTTCCTGCTCCCCATAGAACCTTTTCAGCAAAAGCAGGTTTTTCACCTCTCAGAGATGCAGACTAAAATTTCTGGGGGAAAACAGCTACAGAAAACACAGTCCACAGAAAAGAGGTACTTTTCAGGTCACAAGAGAGTCATGCAAATAACCTCAGGCAAACTAAAGCAAATTACTCATGAGGAAAACCTAAATTTATGCTTAGCTAGTTCACATTTTTCATGAGCATTCTCAAGCCCTTTTATCACTTTATAACAAAAACTTCATAGGTTTTTGTCACTTCAGTAATAAGAACCCTTTTTTCCTTGGCTAATTAGCACTATTACCACAAATTTGCTAGTTCCTCATTAGTATTAGGTACTCTGCTCAAGTTACCTCCTCCTGTACATATTGCTAAAGGTAGTCTTACCTTCTGTTGCATGATTTCTGAGAATTAAATTGCAGTGGAATCTATAATGACAATGTCTTATATTTAATTGTTTACTGTTTGAGTTACCTTGGATCTCTCTGAAAGAGGCCAGACATGAATTATTTTCTGATTATTGGCCACAAAGAGCTATGTCTGCATGCTTAATAACTTATACTTTTTGTCAAAGTGCATGAAGATAAATTCTAAAGAAAAAGGCAATATTTGTAGGTTGCATTAACTGTGCAGTGTGTTTGCCTGCAAGAAGGATTTATGACAAATGGAAATATAATTGATTGAAAGCAAAGTATGCTTTGTGATTGAATTTAAGTTCCACAGCTCATACAGAAGTTCAGCTGCATTACAAGGCGGTATATGCAGTGGCCTTTTTTCACATTTCACTTTTCAATTAGCCAGTACCTGTGGCAGGTACACACACAAGGAGAAAATACCTTAAAGAAACACTCTTCTGTTTCTTTTTCCATCAGCAGTTTCTGTAAAGGGTGTTGCCTACAGAAATAAAGACCTCTTTTCAAAAATGTAATATATTATTGATTAACAGCCAATAATATATATTTTTAAAGCTACTTGCCAATTTTAAAGTGACTACTATTAACCGTTCCATTAAAAACAAAACAAATCCTCCCTTCAAAATACACTGTTGCTATCCATTAGCAAAGCTGCATAATGTACGAGAAAGGTTAAGTACTAAATCATGTTAGTACTTCAATTGCCATAAAAAACTACTGGTACTTTGGTAGGGTAAAGGTACAGACTGATATTGTGCTTTCAAATGTATTTTGAGAACATTATTATGAGACAAGCAGCAGTCACTTTGCATTAAGGCTGATGCTTCTCTCAATAAAGCTGAACCCTCCAATAAAGGCTGCTGAACCAGAAAAAAGACTTCTCTTTGCAATTCAGACTTTTTTTTTCATGTACAGGTGTATATACAAACCATGTTTCCACCTATAAAATGTGGCATCCAACTTGCACAGGCAGAAGTGAGAACGTGAGTTTTCGGTGTTCCATTCACACACATCCCCTGTTCTTTCCAGCACGGAACACCTTGGCCTCAAGAACAAAGGCTTTGGGCTTCTTGTTTCCCAGAACTCACTCAAATGCCTCTAAAAGCCTTCACATACCTACAGTGAGGATACAGACAGAGCTCTAGCCCCATCATTACTTAGCTTCTTCATCACTTAACTCAAATATCCACTAGAATTCCACCGTGAGGAAGCATCAAGATAAAAGGAATAACTGCAATGTACCATAACCTGCCTGGAGAGCTTTGGTTGTCTTATAGCAAATTATTCTTACCATACCGCCTGAATTTAGAATAGGTGATAGTGCACAAGCAAAGGCTGTTTAAAACTTGTCACCTGGGTTTAATCTAGATTTGGATCCAAGCACAGGTCTGTCAGAGACTTGATGCAGGAGACCAAATGAGTGCTCACCAGCTCTCTGCAGAAGAGTCCTTCACAGGAGAGCAGTACAGATTAGTTTTATTTTGCTGGAATGAGCTTTGTTTTCATTCACAGGGTATGAACTGATTTGATATATTCTACAACACATCCTGACAATCTTTGGAGAGACATTAAAAGTACATATGCATTTCATTAGTACCTTCTTACCTAAAAGGAGATCTAAATAGAGGTGATTATTTCCTTTAAATTGGAGTATTATAGTATACTTAAATAGAGTTGGGGTGTGATTACAGGGTGGTGCAGAAATGGGCACAGGAGTTTCTACCAGAGATAACTCTCTCCCCAGTTCTCCTATCCCAAATGCTTGCTTTCTAGATAAGATTTTTTTCCAGCATAAATAACAGAACACAGTGTTCAGGCTCCCACCTTGCTGTGGCTTTTGTGGGCACGGACTGGCCCCACAAATTTTGTCTTCTTGTGATATTCCCATTAACATCAGATTACTCACAGGACACCTGCCCTAGTACACACATACTTCAAAATGTGACACATTTTTAAAATATGTGTCACATATGCCTAGAAGAGGTGTTCCAACACGCCTGCAAATGCATATATAATTTTTAATGAACAATTGCAGCTTCTGCTACTTATACTGCCAGCCCAAAAAATGAAATATTGTTTGATATTTCAGGGTGTCAGCATAGAGAGACACTCAGTCCAGGAATGGAACTTTAACTTGACCTGGTCCAGGAAGTCCACAAACCTATTCTGACTTTTTAAAACTTTTTTCTCCCCCAGCTTCTGAAGGTGTTTATATTTTATTTGCTGCTCCTAATGAGAGGAAGTGAGGCTATTAGAGATTCAAGAGGAATCACAACAGAGCCTTTTTTGCCTTTCCCCTTCCCCATTTTGCCCAACAACAGTGGTGCATTGCCTTCTCACTGCAGTGCCAGGGAGGCATCAGGACACCAGCTCCAGGGTCAGCTGCTCTTGTGTGTGTCAGACAATCTACTGCTACTCCAGCCCTGCTGAGAGCAAAAATTCCAACCAATTTTCCTCTCAGCAAATTCTGAATGGGATTTCGTGTGGGACACACACACATACCGACACAGTCTGAGGAAAGGCCAAATATCAAATGTCTGCTAGAAACAATCAAGGTGGAACAATTTTTTCTAGGGAGGATGTAGAGCAATGCTAGGTATTAACTTGCCCAGCTAATGCTCCAACCTGATGACCTGCCTGTAAATTAAAAAAAAAAAAAGTTTCTACTTAAGTAAAAATGAAAAGGTAGCTTCTTCCGTGGAGTTACTGGGCTAAGATTTTACCAAATTTAACATAGCAAGTGGGAGTCACATTATATTGTGGGAATGTTAGGAAGCATATAATTTATCTCGTTTTTAAAGGAGCAATTTTTCTGTAGTTAAACATTTTCATGAAATCATGGAAAATGTTCAGGTTGGAAGGGAGCTCTGAAGGCATGTGGGTCCAACCTCCTGCTCAAAGCTGGGCCATCTTCCATTATATTCTCTTTAAGGTATTCATAATTACCTTCAGCTTTACACATCTATTTATTTAAAGGTGAGTTTTAAAAATTGATGCAAGAGGGCTGATTTTCAGAGAGCAGAAAACACCATTAAAACAAAAACCTGAACGTCACCTCACATCAGACACCCAGAACAGATCTCAGCTTTCTTCCTCTGACCGTGCAAACCCACCCTACCCTGCTGGGCTATGCCACAGGCCCTGGATGAGCGGGTGTCCTGGGAGCTGGATGTGCCCAAAGCTGCTCTGGGCAGCATCTCTGAGGCAGCAATGCCACCTGGATCCCATTCCACGTCACCATGGGGTGCTCCCCTTCCCCTTGGGAGCCACAAGCCAAGTTACACACGTGCACTTGGCAGATTTGGCAGTGCTGGATGCAAATCATGGCACCACAGCACTCGTGTACCATTTCAGGATTGGCTGAGGTGTGAAATTTGGAACCAGTTCCCAGACTCTCGATTTCTACACACAGTTTTTACTTCTCTGGTGGTTTACATTTTTTAAAGCCAAATTCACTGTCAGAAATTTAGTATCATAAGACTGTATATGTGCACACATACACACTCCATATATGCAAAATACTTTTCCTTACCTTGTCAGAGAGACAGCTGAGCTAGAGAAAGACACACACAGCTGCTTTAGCCCACAGCAAAGTGCAGTGGTTGGAAACAGGCACCACAGCTTAGTCTTCATAGCCAAAACATCACTAAGGATGGGTTTGGGAAGAAATCTCAGGTCTCCTCAACCTGCCTTCCTTCCTACTATTAAAAAGCCACAGTAATCTCAGGATTTCAGGACTGAAAACCATTACTCGTTGGTTTTGGAGTATGTTTTGGGGAACATTTGGGTTTTGTCAGCAGCACAGACAAAAGAAGGTGAATTTGAGGCAATTTGAATGCTTGTTCTCAGCCATAAGCAGCCACCTTATGACTCAAGTCCAGAAAATATTCCCTTTTTCTGTTTCTGAAGATATATTGACATATACTCCTGTATATTCCAAGTTAGCCATAATTCTGGCTGAGCATGACCTTCTTTATCACTGGTGAAAGTTACAAAATGCAAAAAGAAATCAAAAATATTACATACTTACATGCAACACTGTTTAAATTCAAAATTTAAGATGCTCTTCCCCCATTAGGCCTGTGCTGGGGGGAAAAAAGTTCCTGCAGGCAGGAGGTCAGAGCTTGGCCAGCCAGCAACACCCACTGCTTTCTAGCACATTGTTTGAGCTCTGAAGCCTCTTGGCTGTAGCACATTGCACAGCCTTTATGGTTGATCATTAAATAAAGCAACCTGTCAACACTGTACCCTGACAGCTGAAGAAAAAAAAAAAGATTTGAAAGGCTCTTCTTGGGCAGGAAGCGTGCATCCAAGAACACCAGCATTACTGCTATGTTCTTCAGAGAGCAGACACTCTTTTATCCAGCATCTCCAGGGCTTCAAAGAGAGCACCTGCTTCATCTGTACAGCAGTGAAATTCCAGATATTAAGCAACATTCACTTCTTTTACAAGTCTGAACGTTATTAGATTCCAGGACTCCTTATTCATCTTCTTTCTTAAATATCAATACTAACACTATTTGTGGATATCACTGAACAGTAATTGCCTGCTTATTGTTCAAGTAACTTCAGACTTCCAGATACATGATTTCTCTAAGCTCACCAAGAGAAACAAGTCTGTTTCAAAATACTCTTCAAATTACTCATGGCTCAATGTTAAAGAGATAAGATTTCTTTTTTAAGTCACTTATGTGAGCAAAATATCGCCAAAATATATTTACTCCTGAAGACAGAGGAGTAAACCTGCAATATTCAGCTAAGTGAGAAAAGCAGAATGGATGCAAAACCTTAACAATTGCATGTTTGTCTATTGTGAAAAAGTGCAAAATAAATTAAAACAGATTTTTCCTTACTCCAGCCTCTACTGGACACTTACATTGGGTAGACTGAAGTATCAAGTCCTAAGCTACACATGAATAGAGGAAGATGCTGCCCCACGGACTTCAAAAACCAGAGAATTGTTTGGTTAATGTGTACAAAGAGACACACAGAAAAAGCTGTTGAAAAACAAAGGGTTTTCAATCTGAGTTTACTATTCAGATTGGAAATGGAAGTGGAACAAATGTTGATTTCTTTCTAACTTCCATAGCAACCCACTCACGCTGAAGTTATGTGACTCAGAAGCTGTTTTCTTTAAATGCAGCCATATGGCTTTTAAACACTTTTGGTTCTATGCCCAGACACAGAATCATTATTTCTTCATTTTATTGTCCTGATAGACTCCAAATAACCAAACTTTATAATTAATATTAATTTTACTCAAATTAATCAGAAATTACATTTCTCAGGTTCCTGTAAGGCATGGCCAAGGGGCCTTACTTTTTACTTTAGAAAAATAAAGTGTTAACAGAAACCCACATCGAAATTATGGATGTATCAGGAAACCTAGAGGTTTTGCATTTTTTAAATACCCTGTGTATGTAATTAAGGCAAAAAATACTTGTTCCTTGTTTATAATTTGCTACTTCCTTTCCATTAAAAGTTCACGTTTCTCAAATGAAGGTTCAAGCAGTGCACAGCAGTTCCCATAAGTGTGTGCTCAAAAGTCTACACTACACTTCCATCAGAGTACAAAGTCTAGCAAGACTGAAACACAGCCAGTTTTATTACACTAGACCTGCTTAGAGATAATTAATATTCAAAAGCTTCATTACAAGCTAGCAAAGTTGTTTAAAATTAAAGCAAAATAACATGGCTGTGGTTCATATCCCTTTTCCTCTAAGGGTCACTGCTAATTTTAGGAAGACATTTTGCGTTCTAGAATGTTTTGTCTTACTAGTTTCATTTTTCTACAGTTTGGTAGTTATTAGGTAGTTATATTTTGGTAATTATTAGAAAACAGAAACACACATAACTACATTACTAAAGGTTGATTCACAGATCAAGACTATCTTGTCATCAGCCAGAAACTCACAAAGGGTTTAGAACCACATAAAGAATATTTCACAGCACAAGTGCCCTCACATCACCCACTTTGAAAACAAACTCTTTCAAGATGCTGTATCTGTGTTTCTTTCCAATGCCATTCACCAGTATTTCATAAAACTGAAATTTACCACACCCATCACATTTTAGCACAACACCACAAAATAATCAGTCTTCAAATAGTTCTGGTTTTCCAATTCAAAGACCTTAATGTCAAAACAGACACTTTAGAAAAGCAACACCCCTTTTTGTACAAATACAATTCATATCACAGAAAAGCTGATGACTTCCTGCAAAACACTGATGACATTTCCCTGCTGAAGTCCTATACAGGCTGCCCAGTCGGCTTTTAGGATCTGTGGAAGCAACACACAGAAGTTCCACAGAAGTTTCCAGCAGAATTGCAGCACAAAATTTACATTCAACTCCTACCTCTAAAACTGCACCCAGCAAGAGTGAACACCATTATCCTTCCAACAGCCAAGAACTCTTCCTGCAGCCCAAACTGCCTGGGAAAATGGACCTAGCACAGGCTGCACACACTAACCAGCATCATGCTTGTAGCCAGTGACTGGAATAATAGAGAACAGACAGACTCTAGTTGAGAAACATACATAATTTCCCCCACCTGAGAAGTAAATTCGGATGTGGAAATCTCAGTTCACATGTAACATGCATTTCCTGAAGGCCTGAAAAAGGAATTTCTCAAAAAGCAATGCCTATCCACTTCCCTTTAATTTCAGTAGCTCAAAATTTTCAATGAGATTTTCCCCCTTTCCCAGTTTGACACAACACACAAGCATCTTTCATTCTAAATATATATTAAAAAGTACAATAGCCTGGTTTTACCTCTCTTATTAGCAGCCCTCAGATACAGCCTTCAGATCAGAAACATGCAATAACACTTCATTTTTCAAAATTGAAAACCCAAGAAGACTTTTTCTTTTGCCTGTCTGCATCCCAACAGCTGTTGTTATGCACCACCATCAGCGAGTGAGACAGGAATGCAACAGGGAGATTATTTATAGCATGGCCACAAAAGCCTTTCTGAATATTGCAGGTTCACTGCAGATATCACAGCCAAACAACACAAAGTGTCCACGTCTATAATCTCAAACAACTGCTTATCCACACCTAGAGAGCCAACAACAGATACAAAGGGAAGATTTATTTCAAGGCACACTTCAATCACTGAGCACATGAAAACAGATTCAAGCACCTGGATAATCCCTGAAGGCATCAAGACATCATTTTCCAAACAGCATTTGACTCCTCAACTGAAGTACTTCAGGTTTTTATATTCCTGTTTCTTGCCAGCTGTTCACAGAAGTTCAGCACTTGATCATGCACCCTTGTTTCTCCAACCAATATTGTGCCAAAGGCAAATTGCAGTAAAAGATCTTCACTTACCTTGTCCTTGTCCACTGATCTGGTGACCCCACAGCGTCAGAATTATTGCTAATATCCAGTGCATCCACCCAGCTACTCTGCCGCTTCCTTGTCCTCCAGCCATTGCATTATTGGATGCTATACAAAGAAATATTATTTGATGTTTTAGTTATAACTCTTGGGAAATATACTTTTGGGTGAAGGAAAGCAAAAAATTCCCATAAGTTTCCTCAGTACACATCTATAACTCTACTTTAATAAATGCTCACAGGTAAAAATGCTTTTTCATTCAGAACTTCCCTGACTGTTTGCTCAAGACTGTCACCTCATAGACCACTACAAAATCAAAATAAGCTGCTTTGAAAATGCTTGAACTTTTCTTTCATACAGAAAGCCTGAACTTCACCAAAAAAAAACCCCAAATCCAGCCAGGTTTAAAAGTCATGAACAAGCAGCACTTCACTGAATCTCTTAGAAGTCTTATTACATAGCATAGAAAATTTCCTGAGGCAAAACCCCTCAATTAACTTAAAACTTGAATTTTTTTAATCTTGGGGTTTACAACATTGAGATGTGTTAGCAGCTGCTTTTCACTGCGGGCTTTTCGGGACCAATTGTGCCTTCCAGTCACCACATTTTTCACATTATTGAATGGTTTGGGTTGGAAGCAGCTTTATAGCTCCTCTCATTCCAACCCCCTGCCATGGGCAGGGACACCTTCCACTATTCCAGGTTGCTCAGAGCCCCATCCAACCTTGCCTTGGACACTTCCAGGGATGGGGCAGCCACAGCTTCTCTGGGCATCATCACTGGCATTGGCAACATTTACCTATTTATTATTCCCCACCACACCTCCCCTTACAGCATTCTGACTCAGATCTGCTCCTTCAGAAGATCTGTTTAATCAAATACTGATTTGGCAGAACTGTACCACTTACACGGGACTGGCTGGAAAAAATTAGAATGTCATTTCTAGTCTAAAGGCAACTGACACAGAAATTGGTATAAGAATACTTGGGAAATTCATCCAATATGTGGAAAACCTTGTAGCAATTCCATAAGTTTTTATAAAGATGGTATTGTAAAAACTTCTTGTGCTTTTTTCCATTATAAAGAGCTATAAAATTCTTGTGAACAATTAAAAAAAAACTTGGAAAAAAAAACAGGGAAAACACTACATTAACAGAAGCGTATGCTTACATATTGGCTGGTTAAGCATACTTTTAATATTGCTATTACAGTAATTTTTGTTTTTAAAAAAGCTATTTTCCAAACTCATGGATGCAGCACCCATCCATAACAAAAGGTTCAACTGAAATGATACTCTATAATTCTCAATTCTGATCTATAATCTCCAGTGAAAAATATCTCTGCTTCATGCAACTTAAAACCCCAGTATTCTTTCCAGAATAAAAACCTCAGGAATGCAGACATGTAGAATACTATACTTCAGTTCCTCCCATTCTCACCTATCCCCCATACATGGAGGGAAGGAAGGCAGTGGAAGCTCCTACAAGAAGGGGCTTTGGTTGATGGGTTAAACAGCAGGGGTAATTTTTTTCTGTTGTCTGTGACTCTCAAACTTTCATTTTTGCATTGAATCAGTACTCTAACCACCAGCCCAGATCACAAAGTATCTGCCCACGCACTTCTGTAGCTGTTCAGAATGAAAATTGTCTTTTGCTTCAAAACTGCCTGTGGAAGGTAACCCTTTTGCACAGGGGAACTCCCCATTGTTACAAACACCTTGATTTTCTTGTGAAGAACTTGTTTGAGGGCCCCTACAGCAGCTGTTATTTCAGCAAAACAGTGCCCTCCCCAGCCAGCACACACAGTTCCTCCCTGTCCCCTCTCTCAGGCATATGGAGGGAAGAGAGAAAGGGATGATAAAAAGCTTTGTTTGTTTTTGTCTTGTCTTTTTTTTTGACTATTTAACTCCCAGATGAAAGGAGAAGCAAACAACTGAAAATGGGAACTCCAAAGCAAAAATGTAGAACAACAAATATGAATAAATGCCCTAAAAGTATATGCACGTTAACAGTGCAAGGTCAAAGAAATGGTTTTGTAAAATCAGGATCTTGGAAAAAGAGAGATTCTGTTTCATGAATATTCTTTCCTCAAACTAACAGACACATCCTTGATTCTCAGCCCAAGCAAACAGATGGTATTCAATTAGTTATTTACCTACTTTACAATTAATTAAAATGTCCAAGATAATTTTTGTTTTGACTGTGTCTACAGAAAGCTAAAGATCCACCAAAAGCTGGCATTTGTATCTACAGCCCTGCTAGCTGTAATATAAATATTACAACTAAGAAAGCATTAAGATGCTTTCCAGTACCTAAAGGCTTTTTCCAAGGGCATGTATGGATAGAACAAGGGGGAATGGCCTCAGACTGTAAGAGAGCAGGTTTAGATTAGATATTAAGATGAAATTCTTCACTTTGAGGTTCTTAAGGCCCTGGCACAGGCTGCTCAGAGAAGCTGTGGCTGCCCCATCCCTGGAAGTGTTCAAGGCCAGGTTGGATGGGGCTCTGAGCAACCTGGGATAGTGGAAGCTGTCCCTGCCCATGGCAGGGGGGTGGAACGAGATGATCTTTAAGGTCTTTGCCAACCCAAACCATTCTGTGATAATATCAGAACCTCACCAGGAAATGCTTAACTCTTAAAACAGTTTTTTTGGCTTGAAAACTCATGACTAGTAGACAAGAGGCAAACAGCCACCTTACTAGGAGGAAGCCTAGACACCAAATCCATAGTATTCCAATTGAGAACAAAAGAAGCAAGTAAGGTTCTATTTTGGATCCAAGAGCCATTTTCTTCACAACACAGGAACCATCCCTGAAAGAAATAGTGAGGCAGAAGAGGCTGCAGGAACTGGCTGAAAGCTGTGCATTTCACAACACAAAACTGCAAAGAAAGAGGGAACCTAAGCCTTGTAGATATTATTCCTGTCATATTTCTTGTCTCCTGTGAGATAATTTGTACAGGGAAAGAAGTAAAGAACAGTAACTGACACACATACAACTGAAAGTTCAAACTAGACCTTCCCTTTCCCAAGTAAAATTCAACAGGAGGCTTTCATTATAAAAGCAGAAAACTGCCTCAGATTCCAAACCATCAATCGCTTCTGAATCCTGAGCCTCACTTTTCACACAGGTGCAGGCAAGCAGGTTTATCTCAAACAAACACATTTTTTAATTAAAAAACACTTCCTTTAATAAAGACTACATTTCAGTGAAAAAAACTTAAGTAGCAAGTCTGCAATTAACCTTTACACCATTTGAGTTTACACCAGTGCTGCTTCAGCCCCTCAAACACAGGAATAAAATGACCAAGGACAGAATCAAGCCATAGGTACATCAAATCAATAGGAACAGCAGCTGCAACAGGTCAGGAGATGCAGAGAACAGGAAGAAGTCCTCTTTTTTCATCTTTTTTCTTTACTTATCTTGTGAAGAGCAGAACAGAAATTACAATTATACAAAAAATAATTTTAAAAGCAAGTTTTTGGTGTTGCAAGGCCTATTGAAGGAAAGTCAAGAGATGCACAAATAACATCCTGCAATGGAACAAAAAAAATATTAATCACTCTAGCTCCACAGGGAAGAATCTATTTCTATATTAACCTCCAAAGCTGCAACAAGAAAGAAAAACACCAGGCTCACAGAGAAATAAAAACTTACCAGGAGGACTTCCTTCTCACTGCTCCTTCTAAACCAACAACTCTCCCTACACAAGTAGAAAACAAGCCCAGCCCACCTCCCACACCCTTTATAGCCCATCCAAGCAGGACTCAGCTGAATTAAATAACATCTCAACCTTACTGCAGCTGTGCTCACACACATCACCTGCACCAAAACGCTCATAGGGAAAAAAAAAATGAGACAATTACCACCACTCTCTGTTTTACCCTTTTTTTTTTCTCCTCTAAACTTGCATGTATAACTCTACCTGATAAAGAGCCGTGAGACTCACCAGCCTCACAGCCAAGAGAAAATGGCAAGACAACCTTCTTCACATTTATTGACAATTAACTGTTGCTAATTTACAGTGAACCAGGTGCAGTCAGTTGGCAGGAAATCAGGGAACATGGATAAATCTGTCATATAAAGGATTCTAACAAAGTCTGAAGTTTGTTTTAGATGAGACTGCTGCTGAAGTAGTGTTGGCATGAAAAGCTGGGAGGCTTTCAGCTGTATTTCCAGAGATTTGTTGCCATCTCGATGGCATGATCCATTAAAATCCATGGCTTTGCATAATTTGTTTTGGGAGTGGCAACAACTTATATGTTTTTTACTTTCTTTCTATTACTGCCTGAATTAGTTTATATGCTTTTGTCTTGTTTAAATCAATGAGTATATCAACTACATAGACTTAAGTATCCTTTTTATTATAATTTACAAGTTTCTCTACAAAGCTATATTTTTAAAAAGACAATATTTATTTTATACAAGCATACACTCCATCAATCTTTAGCAAATGACAAAAAAATATGCCAGCTTCCTGGCAAATCATGGGAAGGTCACTTTCCACATAAAAGTGGAAGTTACCATTGCAGATGAAGTAGAATTTAGCCACTTAACTATATTTAAAGAACAGCTTTCCTCTCCACACAGCACCTATGAAATATCTGGTATACATAGTAGGAAGGGATAAATGGCTTTTCTGGCCATTGTTAATGCAGCTAGCCTCACATATCAGCTGCATCTCTCTGAAATGGCAACATGTACAAGACTTTTAGCAGGGACGTAAAATGTTTGGAGTTATACAGTCGTGTAAAAAAAAAAAGGAAAAAATCACACTCCAAAATACTGAAAAAAAAGCCACCAAACATACAAAATATCCTATAAATATTTTGAATGTTGATGTCTAAGGAAAGTCCAAAGACAGACTAAATTTTTCTAATACAGATTATAAATTCTAAAGCTGGTGCATTTTTACATCCCTGAGACAAGATTCTGACCTTCCTCGCATGCACAAAAGTCTATGGTCCCAGCAGGCCTGTTGATATCCACGTAACTGAAATAAGAACCTGGTCTGATGCATTTAAAATAATTGAATTTATCACTGATGTCTTACTTTGCCTGTTACAAAGACTGTATTTTTTTAACCTCATTTCTGTTAGTGCATTACCAAAGACGTTATAAATACAAGCTCCCTCAGAGGGCCGTCTGTGGAAGCAGATCCTATCTGATGAGGACCTCCCTGCAGTATCAGGATTGTTCACACAGTGTAATGGTAAGATTTTGCCTGTTTAAATTCAGAGGCAGTAAAGAGCAGCATAACCAGGTCCATACCACACCAGAGGTTTCCAGTGCTGCCCTCGCTGGGCCAAAGCACTCCTGCTCCTCGCTCCAGGCTGCCAGACACCACCTTTGTGCATGGAAGGTGAAAAGCCATGAATTCCCAAGAGGAACAGAACAGATAACCCAGGACAGCTGGCAGCTTGGAGGCAGCTGTGGCTCAACTGAGATGGCAAATCCATTGCTGGGACAGATTCTTGTGACATCAGAAGGGAGGCCTCTGAAAATCGTGGAATCATAGAACCTTAGAAGGGTTTGGGGTGGAAGGGACCTGCCATGGGCAGGGACACCTTGCACTAAACCACATTGCTCAGAGCCCCATCCAAACTGGCCTTGAACACTTCCAGGGATGGGGCAGCCACAGCTTTCCCTGTGCCAGTGCCCCACCAACCTCACAGTAAAGAATTTCTTCCTCATGTCTGACCTAAATCTACTCTCTGTCAGTTTAACATCATTCCCCCTTGTGCTGTCACTCCAGGCCCTCGTATTTCATCTCTGTGCATCTTTCCTGTAGGCTTTCTTCAGGTACTGAAAGGCCACAATTGGGTCATCCCAGAGCCTTCCTTCTTCCAGGCCGAAAAACCCCAGTTCTCCCAGCCTTTCCTCAGAGCAGAGCTGCTCCATCCCTCTGATGCCCTTGGTGCCTCCTCTGGGCTGGCTCCAGCAGGTCCCTGTCCTTCCTGTGCTGGGAGCCCAGGGCTGGATGCAGCACTGCAGGTGGGGTCTCAGCAGAGGGGCAGAGGGGCAGAATCCCCTCCCTGCCCTGCTGCCCACGGGGCTTTGGGTGCAGCCGGGGCATGTCCAGCCTCTCACCCACCAGCACCCCCAAATCCTTCTCCCAGGGCTGCTCTGCATCTGCTCATCCCCAGCCTGGATTGGTACCAAAGGTTGCTCTAACCCAGGTGCAGCACCTTGGACTTGGTCTGTTAAACCTCATGAGGCTCCCATGGTGTCACTTCTCAAGCCTGTCCAGGTCCCTCTGGGTGGCCCCGTCCTTCAGGAGTGTCACCCACACCCCTCAGCTTGGTGTCATCTGCACACTCACTGAGGGTGCTCTCGGTCCACTGCCTGTGTCACTGATGATGTCTAGTTCAGTTCAGCATGCCTGCCAGAAACTTCTGTGGTGTAATTACAAACTTTCCAAAACATATTTAGTGAGAGTGATTCGGAACATCAGATAGCAATTATTGATTATTCAGTAACGTACTAAATCATTAAGTCAGTAACTTATAATCAGGTTTGCTTTCAGAACCTTTCAAAGTTTAAGTAACTATTGATTCTTCCATACTCTCTGATTAAAATTTAAAGTGAAAAATGTAAGAGTTGCAGTATTTTTAAGATTGAACTTTTTTTAAGTCAGATTAATGTTGTAAAGAAAACAACTTGTGTACTGTTAGGAGAAATAAAAATTACCTACATACTGTAACTCTGAATTAATGGTTCCTGAATGAAGGCAAATATGTTTTAAGCTGGGCCTGTAGAAAGACAGTTTCTTCCATTCTTTTGTGTATAGAAACTTACCAATTTCACTTTTATGAACCCCTATGAACCTTCATGGCAACTTCATTAAGACTTAAAAAGGGTTTTTTTCCCAAAATGAAAAAAAACCCAACTTCCTTTGCAATAAAAAGTTTAAATATTACGTGACTTCAGCTTTTAAGATTTTTCATGCAGTTGTTCAGGTGTCAGGGTCTGATACAGGAATTGGCTGTATCACTGGAGAGAGCAGAAGATAGTTGTGGAAACTGCAACCCTTTACTTTACAAATGGTTAGACAGATCATGTGAGTGATCTGACTGGGGAATACCTGTGGGCTGCACTGGTCGATCTCACTAGGTTTGTATGACTTTTGCAACAATCCTAAAAGAAGAATAATATCAGCCACATTCAGTCAACACAGATATTTTAGTCTTTAAGTCTTTTTGATTCACAAAAGAGAACAAATCCAAGGAGTAAATAGAACTGTGACCAATAAATATAAATTCCATAATTACAATCACTCATACAATCTGCTTTTGCATTAACAGATCAAAATCAATGTAATTGACTTTCGTACCATAAAACCATATTTTTTTTTGGTTTTCTTTGCTATCTCATATACTGAGAAGTAAACTTACAATGCATTAAGAAATTTCAGGTAACTGGCTCTGTCAATACAGCATGAAGGATGAGGAAAAAGTGAGTAGAAGAGTAATACATTTTTCACAAATTATTGGATCCCATGAACAAGTTAATGATGTTTTAAAGTGAGAAAATGTGTGGACCAAAAGTTTTCAAGTTACTGAGTGATAATAATGGGTCCATCTATTGCGCATCCATCACCTTGAAGTGCCTGACACATATTTTGGACTGTTTTCATGCATTTTCTTTATGATGATTAATAGTGGCATTGCACCCTCTGAAATAGCAGCCCGTCAAAAAGAGAAAGGTGTACTAAATTAAATTCAGATGATAACTATTGTGATCTCAAACACATATGGAGAATAATACTGAAAGATTAGAACAAAAAAAACCCACCCCAAATCCTATGAAAAACACTCATGTCTAAAATGAGGGTCCGCAACAAACAAAGAGCAGAGAAAAAGGAGCAGGGACAAAATACACTGCTTAAACATCAGCACTTCTCTGAAGCATTCATTATTCTGATCCCTTTTCCCCACTCTACATTTACATGAGAAAAAAGTGAGGTTTAAGTTGTATTTTCTTGTGTTACACTTTAAAGGAGAAAGGGGAGCACTACACTAGATAAGATAACTAAATATCTGTAAAAAGGAATAAATAAAACATTTTGTGTACCACTTGCCCACCTTTCATGTCCTGGGCATGATGCTGTGGTCTGGTTTGTCTCTAACACACATCAGAAGCCCACAGAAATTGATGTAACTTACATTTTTTTCCTTCTGGGATTTTGAACATTTTGGCTAAAGCACCTCTTCACTTTTCTTTTAGTGGATGGGGAAGCAAAATTAGAATAGAGACACTCTACCAGTGCCTTTTGGTCTGGTGAGGCTGGAAGCAAGACTTCCAAGCTCCCTAAGGTGAGCAAAGCAACATAAAGACTTTTCAGTGCAAGTGTGCTTGTGCTGACACATTTTAGCCTGCTGCTTAGAAGGATGAAGGCAGATGCTGTGGCTCAGCAAACAAGCTCTAACCCAAACTTTCTCTTTTCAGTGCTGAAATTTAGCAGCGGAATTTTCAAGGTGCGCCCTTTGCTCTGAGTCAAGAAGAAAATATAAGGGGAAAAAAAAAAGTCCCAGCTCCCATCAGAGGAGTGGGTATAATGACCCTCTGCATGAGTGTCATATGTATATTTAATGCCTGGAAACCACTCTGAAATAGCTGGATGCATCACACACAAACGGGAATGGTGACCTGCTGCTGGAACTTGCTCAGGAACCGTGCAGTCCTGCCTTCTCAAGGGAGTGCAGAAGCACAACCACGTTCCAGCTCCCCCAACATGGGGGCACAGCTGCAGAAATCAATTTTTCAGTCTCTTAGAGCAGCCAACAGACTTGCAAGTCTTCATGGAGAGCAACTAAGGGATGGGAGATGCCAGGCTGACCTGGGGATCCGCTCAGGTGCATACCAGCAGGGTGGTAAAGTCTGAGCAGGTTCATCAAAGCCTGACACTGTGAGGGGTCAGTGTGTGGCAGGACATCTACCCCCCCTCTCTCTGTACCACAGATAGCCCGGGGGCAGAAAGGCCCATCAGGGGTTATCTCTGGCACCAAGACTAACTCAAGCCCAGCTAAGAATAACATCTTCTTCTGGCAAGCCGATGGGGGAAGAGATAAAAGAAATATTTCTGCCTTAAGAGACACAGTTTTACGACTATAAAAGATACACAAGTTATCACTGAGGCAGAAGCCTCTTACACCCTGAAAGTGTTCAAGACTTCTCCCTGAAGTCTGGACGCAGGTTTCGTGGTTACTTCCCTGGGAATTGAGGAGAAGGATCTCGATGTGTGCCCCACCAACCTTTGGATGGGAAGATACATTGAATCCTAAGCTTTTACTATATCTTTGCTAGCTGTAATTGGAAAGGATACTTTATCATGCACTGTATGTCAATCTACTAGTAGTATTTCCTTTTGTTTTATCNCGGGCCGAGTCTGGCAGGAGGCCAGACAAAGAGTAGGATAGTTAATAGTAGGTTAGGCCAGGAAATTGTAATCTGCAGTCGTTGGAGATGCTAAACATGTAACCCTAGAAGCTGAAGTTTGTAGCTGCTGAACTGCTGGTTTGTAACCGTACATAAAGATGTGCCTTGTACAATAAAATTTGGCTTTGCATGCACCCGGCGAAGTCCATGTTCAATCACCAACATGACACCTCTCCTAACCACCAACAAATGAATAAGTCCCAGTTGTGCTATTTGATATGCACAGTATTTCCAAACGTGCTTGAGATCAATTTTAGTCCCTGCTAGCTTTTTTTTTTTTTTTTT
>VZRO01000696.1:49626-79782 GCA_013397915.1 Daphoenositta chrysoptera
GTTACAAATGTTTGCAATAATATTGTACAGGCCTGTTTAGAAAAACTAAATTAGCTGGAGGTTGATCTATTGAATACATTCCAGTGAAGCATCACATGGTATAGCTAAGAAATCTGATCATGATTTAATAACTTATTAAATTAGATTGTTGTCTATATACTACATATTTTTACATTATTACCACTAACAAGGAATACTAGCACAGTTACTCTTGTAAATCCCCCCTGCCTGACCTAAACTAATTTTTATGAACTTGAAAAAAAACAAATCAGAGCAGGTCCACTGTGAAGAATGCAAAAAGTTGAAACATCACCTAATTTTTTGAGTGGGAGTACCAAGAGAGATGGAAACAGTTGGCTAGGGCATTTTTCCTGTTAAGTATGCAAAATTAAAGTAGGCATAAATCCCAGGGGAATGAGACTAGTAATGTTCCACCCATACCAACAATCATACCTTCATATGTACAGAGAGTGCATAATTTACCAAAAAGTGTTTTGAGAGAAGTGTAGTGGTTTTTAATATTTATTGGGATTATGCTTACATCTCTTCCAAAGGATGTCTCCAGAGTTTAGCTGTCTGGGCTTCTATAAGATAAAAAGCACAGTGGCTAGTAAATTTTAAAATCCTCAAGAAATTCTTTGAATAACTTTCCTATGCATAACCATGTTGCATTTCATGATTTTAAAGACCTGATCCACAAGAGCAAGAAACTTGTACCTTTAAGGGCAGTTATCCTCTGTGACCTGAAGAAGTCTTTATTCTGACCAAGCTTTCTGAGAATGTGCCACCTTAAATCCATGATTCGTCCAATATTTTATATCCCTGATTCTAGGCACTAGCTAAGAGTGCTTCTGTGACAGAAATTTCTTGTTTACACGGTGAAGAGGGAAGGAAATGCTTCTGTAGCCATTAGTTTGGATTTACTGCTGTGGGAGTTTTGTCTTATGTTTAAAAGAAAAACAAGCATTGTTGGACGCCCTGGGTTTTGAAAGCTGTCTTAATGAAAAAAAAAGTAAAGCTACTTTCCAAATCATGGTTTAAAACAGGTTAGAAAAGAAGAAAACATTATGCTGTGGAAATCAACATAGTATTTAATATTGTTTTTCCCACAGCCAAGGGCATGCTACTTTCCAGAAGCCCAGTCATGACTCCCAGTCAGACCCCATGAAGTTGTGATGTGCAAGGTAGAGCTGATGAAGAAATTCTGCTGATTGAGAAGCAGACCAGCAGATAGAAAAATCAATGCCTGAGCATCAGTACAGTGTAATAAAAGCAATATCTCATTTTGACACCTTGACTGAGGGGATTTTTTGGACAAAGACTGTCATTATTTTTCCACTTTCACCTAAGTTTAACCCCTGGTGTCATGTTATGCTTTTCTGTGACTCCTGCCTCAGCTCCAGTTGCAGCCACACTGCGTGTTTCTCTCTTCCATAAAGGCTGGTACTGTTCTGTTTTCTGCCAAGACTTTGCTCTCCCTCAGAGTAAGCTAAACATGCCCTAGGGGGAGATCAGAGACTAAGTGTTGTGACCATGACACTCAGATAAACAGGTACTTGGCCTCCTGGTGGTTTCCCTCCAAAGGTGCAGACTGCTTTGTCCTTCTCACAAAATATCTCGTCAGTAGAGACTTCACAGGTGCTTATTTGTTGTTCCTTATAACTTCTAGCTGACCTTGTAACAGATTCTCTACCTTCGATGTTTAAAGACAAAGCCCTTGAGCTGGAGACACTCCTAAGTTTTTTTCATTGAGCTGAACCATGGATAAAGATTTAATCTGGTGCCAATTCCCCACATTCATTAAGGTCAGTTATTCCACAGAAAAACCCAAATATTCCAAGGGAATTGATGTCAGATAAACTGTTTCTCCACTGCCCAGATAACCAACAAAGAAAAGCACCACTTCAAAACACTCTTTAAATAGATGACTTGGCTTTCAGCTTTGTAGGCGTGTTAAGAGATTTCAATTGCTACTTGTGAAAATGCCTGATGACGTTGGGATACTTAATTTTAGCACAAACAAGAAGTCAAGGAGGGACAAAGGAAGGTAATAACGCCCACCTAGTACTTGAACCTGCACAAGAATTTGCATTGGAAACATTAATCCTACTAAACTTCAGTTAAAACATATTAAGAAACAGCTTTCATCTATAATATTATTTCTTTTTCTTATTTTTTCTTTAAGAAATAAGATTGGTGGGATTCTTTTTCGTATCTATTCTGATGTTTACAACCTACTTAATTTGGGAATTTTGGAATAAAGGGACTTTCAGTATAAGAACTTTTTTCTGTTGATTTTGAGAACTCTACTTGGCATCACAAAAGATATTTTTTAATTAATTTAAAGTCATTCTGAAGTGAGAGTAAAATGTGCAACTGAAATTCATAACTACTCAGAGAAACAGTAAACCACAGCTAGACTATAAGAACTCCAAAAGCTTGAGAGACACACAGATCCCATGACAGTCCTCTGCATACAGGCAAAGGTCATAGAAGAGAGGAAAGACACACATTTACACCCAATTTCTACATATTAACTAAAAACAAACTATACATCTGGTGGTTTGAGTTTTCCCCAATGGTACAGGGGTTATTAACATTACCAAGACTGACAGCTGAATGTCCACTGTGTCTGTTATTTATGGCAACAGCCTTGTGAATATCCTGTGCCCACGTTAATCATTCTTATTTCTCTGACTGACGCTGCTGATGGAGCCTTGGATGGGAAGATGCAGGTGAACAAAAACACCTCCTACTTGCACCAGCTCTGAGCTGCACTAGAGTGCACCTATTTCTCACCACCCAGCAGGAGACATGAGACCAGGGAATTAATACTTTTAACAATTTTGCCTCTGTGCTTCTGGCTTGCACTTTGTGTAATGACCAGAAGCAACCACCTATGTACTTGCTGTATCCAACTGTACAAAAAATGCCAGAGAATAGTAAAATTTGCACCAGGTATGAAGTACCTGAAATGTAACAAGTAACATGTAATTCCAAGATTAGTTTCCGTCATTAATTTCTATAACATTAGGAATAAAATATGGTTGATTTTCCACAACTATTTTAATTAAGTATATTTTATGTAGGTTAAATAAGATATAAGTAACCCAGTATCAACAACTATAAATAGTAGGCCATACCTTTGGCTAGAAGAATAATTACTTCCCTGGATTTACAGCTGGTACCCTGCCTATTCTTGGCGCAAGATTTTTAACAATAAAGTTAGAGACCATTTTTGCAACCCTATAGGCCTATGTAAGGACCCATGTGAGTATTACTATTCCTTCTTGACCATAAATGCTTTATCTATACACATATGTATGCAGTGGACATATTTCCATTTATCCAAACTTATGAGAAGGACCAAAAAAAAAAAAAAAGCCTCCCTCTGAGTTGGTTGCACAGAACTTAAATACATCAGGTTGGGTTTTCTTTGGTGCAACATGTTTATACTGAAGTGTCATCACACTCATTTGCATTTGTATTACTTCTCCCAAAGCTAATTACAACTATCTTTCTTGCCTAACTTTTTTCTTACTATTAACTTCAGCAAAATGTAATACATTATGCTAGTTCCAAATTAATAAAGGAAGTCTGCAATTTCCAATTTACATACTGCACTCTAATACCTTTTATGAGCTGAACTGCTCGGTATATTGTGATTTATAATTAGAAATAACTGGCATTTTTATGCATTAAATTGTAGGTAAAATAGGATAAACGAGCAAGACTCCGATGCTCTTCCTTCATGCCAGCACGTTATTGACTGCTCCCTTTGCTTTGGCATCAGGATTCTGAGGGATGCCCGGAACAAGCCCAGCTGGAAGCACAGCTCCGCTTTGCACCAGGTGTTATCCCCGCTGCCCTTGGGCTCCGCGCCCCCGGAGCCCACCGACCTCTCCCGCTCTCCCACCTCCAGCCCCGGCCAAACTTGGGGAAGTTACCTGNCCCCCATCCCCTTTCCTTAACCTCTCAGCTCCTGCCCCCCCACCTCTTACCTCGGCAGCAGGAGCCCCCAAACGCGGTCCCGGGAGATGCGGGAGGCGCCCGAAGTTTGTCGGGGGAGGGAGGGGGCAGATCCCGCTGGAATTTAAGCCCCCGGGGTGCGCGGTCCGCAGTTCGCACAGCCCAGGCGGAGGAAGCTCACTCGCTCTGTTTAAAGGGGTAAAAAAAAAAAAGCAGGGGAGCGGATGGAGAGCGAGAGGAAGGCCCCCGTTCCTCGGGGCTCCCGCAGCCGAAGGGAGGAGTTGGTTTGCTCGGAAGCGTGCCCGAGCGGGCGCACGGGCGGGCGGGGCGCCGAAGTCGCGGCGCTCCGGAGCTCCAGCACCGCGGAGAGCGGCGCCCGGCCCGGCCCCGGGAGCCGGCAGCGGCTCGTGTGGGGCAAAACCCCGCCTGCCGCTGCAGCCGAATGGAAAACCGGGCAGGCTGCTCCCCTCGTAAATTCTTACCACCCTTTGAGGACGGCGTGCTATCCCTCCTGGAAATATGCCAAGTGGTTTCTGCCAGCGCTCTCTGAAAATAGGGATCAGGTCATGAGTGCCTGAAGAATCACTGATGTCCCCCCGCAATATACAGAAATTGTACTTTATTGCTTGCATTCTGACAGGTGAGTGATCCACTACCACTGGCTGGTAAATATTATCAACCTTATTCTGCAGCTGAGGACATTGGGACACATAGGTTAAGAAATGATTGAGGTTTCATACACAGAGCCAGATCCCTGTATGACTCCAGATCTGTGTGTACTTGAACTGTGGGGTGGTTTTCCTCTTCAGATAATTTCTTTCTCTCCTCCTTGCTTCTTGTACTCAATCATGGAATCAAGAGAATCACAGAATAGTTTGGATTGGAAGGGAATTCAATGGTCATCTCATTCCAACCCCCTGCCATGGGCTGGGACACCTCCCTCTATCCCAGGTTGCTCAGAGCCCCATCCAACCTGGCCTTGAACACTGCCAGGGATGGGGCAGCCACAGCTTCTCTGGACAGCTTTAAGTGTAGTGCCTCAATCACACTACCAGCTACAGCCTGGTTATCAACACTTGAGGTGTTCACAGAGCTTCTCCAAGCACTATTTCTCCAAGAAATATGACTTAAAGTCCTCCAGAAAATTGGTATTGTGAATGTAATGCCCCAAAATAAAGCAGCACAGTTTTTTGAGGAACAACCAACAAGGAGCATGAGAACAGAACCAGACCTCTTATCTACACAGAGATGACCATGAAGCAAGTCGGATAAGAATTCACATTTTAGGCACTCTCAAGCAGAAAGGGGAGTATTCACCTTTTGTAAATCTCAGCAAACAAAATTTCCAGAAACTAAATGCTTATTATCTCCAGAGTACATGAAATATTAAGCAAACATTCCAGGACAAAAAACAAGCTGTGTCTCAGCATTGACAAAAAAGCATTGCTAAATTATTTTTGAAAAAAAATAAATTGATATTTTACATTGAGATAGGAAATTTTCATTACTAACAATTCATATAAAGTGTAAACAAAAAGAACCCACCACTTGCTGTTTGTTGGAAAGAGTTTAGTGATTGAAAAAAAAATAGAAGCAGACTTGGGGAGAGCTCATCAATGACCAAGAAAGACTAGAGGTAGGTGAGTTTATCTTAGAAACAATATGCATGACCCTTCAGTTCATCAATATTTATATTATGTACTCATGTGCATGGCTTTTCTAAATACCTCTATGGCATGGGAATACAAATTACAGCTATGGAAATGGAAGAGAGTATGGAAGGCTGGACAGATGGAAGTAATTACAGTAATTAAATAATTATTTAATATATATGCATTTTATTTTAAATTATACATGCGGTTCCTCACAGCCTTCCCAAGGTGTTTACTGTTTATTGTATGTTTTAAAATGTCTTCTTTTTCTACTGAGATTCCTTTTTTTAGCTAAGAAGAAATTGTATATATATATATATATATGTACCTGCACATACACACACACATACACATATGAAAAAACCTAGTGCCAGGCATTTACAACATTTTGCAAAATTGAGTAAAACCAGAGGAAAGACAGACTTTGAAATCTCAGATCTGAGATGTAGACAGTAACATAAGCTTAGAAAGAGGGGTTTAGAGTAGCAACACACTTAAAATTGCATCGTGCAAGTTTCCCCAACAACAGCCTGAAAGCAGGTGTGCCAATTAGGCTCCTCACAGATTGTGCAGAGAAGACACAGCCCTCTTCAGTGGAAGTGTCTTGGAGCATATCCAGTACTGATCCATGACTATGGAATTGATTGTGTCACAACTCAGGCTGCTATGGCTTCACACTCAGAAGTCACCTTGCTGTACAGATGGCCTGAGAGATGAAGCATGGAAGAAGAGAGCTGAAATGCTGGTGGCAGAAGTCATGAACTGAACGGGACCAACTGCACGAAGCAATGTATGACATACCCTGCTGTGGCAGAGAAGATTTTTTTCCTGCCCTGGGCTAGCCACTAATTCCCAGCCAGGAAGCTCATTCAGGGTAGTGTCCAGTTTGGTATCCTCGTTTTACAGGGCAATCAAAACCATCCTCATGGTTAACACCTGGCAGTGTGGGTAGCACTGCTCTGACATGACATGGGTTCTTGGCATCCATGGCCTCATTGCAGTTTCCACTAGACAAAAATTTTTCTCAGGCAGTGAAAAATCAAAATTAAACAAGGGCCAAACAGTTACCAGAAATTATCAAGGACTGAATAATAATCAGCTTAGAATGGAATTAAAATTACAAGATGCATGTACCTATTTTTAAGACAAGAGATCTTTGGCCTCCTCCACTTTTGCTATAGAGCACACAGGGTCCTTTTATGTCAGACAGACAAGTATGGGACAGCAACAGCAAAAATCTTCCTTCACTGAAGAGCTTATAGTCTATTAAGGTAAAAGTCTCGAGAAGAATAATGTACTTACTGTGTGGGCAGCATAAGTTTTATGTGCTCTTAATTATTCATTTCTCTGCTGCTAAGTGCTTTGATTTAAAAATGATGTGATGTGTACATGCAGTGTTGATACTAAGATAACTTAATTGTTTTGGTAATATAACAAGGCATATGATGTAATGTCAATAGACTGCACCTTGTGTGCATTACAGAGCTTTTCCATGTGGATGCTTATCCTCTAGTGACAAAGCTAATGATTCCTAATACGTGCACAGGGTAAGAAAGAGACTGCTGTGATAGACACTTAATAAATGGTTAAACAGATTGCTGGGAGAGCCAAGAAAAAAGCCTCAAAATCTTGGCTTTGAACTGGTTTTGGAATGATATAAGCAGATGCAACAGATTTGAATATGAAGAAAAGGAAAAGCCTGAGGGAGAAAGATACCCAACTCTTGCAGATATTTGTTCATAACTACAAACCTATCATCTTCCCTCTCAAAAATATGCTTCAAGCAACATCAAATTTACAGTGTATTCTGAGGAGTAATCCAAGCTCAAAAATATTAGTTACTATAGGGCACAATGAGTTTTCTTCTCCAGGTGTTTCAATAAAGGAGTACAAAGTATCTAATTAAATGTAAATATCCAAGTGGGTATTCATGCCTTCCAACTGATGTCATCTGAATTACTGCTTAGGAAAAACTCTCTGTTGACTACACAGCAAATCTACATTTCTAATCATATCACCTAAACAGCAATAAGTTTAGGTGGCTTTCATTCTTTTTTTTTTTTTTTTTCTTTTTTTTACATCCATTTGTTCTGAAGCAAGATAGAACTGGAAATACACAAAAGAGAGAGAAAGGGAGATAAGGACTTGACAATTACTCTCATTATGGCTCGGCCACTTGGAAGCAGTAGCATTTATTGCTCAGGTCTTGAAGGAAGAGGATTTAGATGGGATAGCTATCAATAGCTCATTGTTCAGAGCAAAGAGGAAATGCTCACCTTTATGTAATAACTGTATGCGAAGTGGTCTTTTTAAATATATGTAATCTATACCATTTATTGTGAGGGCAGTGAGGCCCTGGCACAGGCTGCCCAGAGAAGCTGTGGCTGCCCCATCCCTGAAAGTGTTCAAGGCCAGGTTGGATGGAGCTCTGGGCAATGTGGGGATAGTGGAAAGTGTCCCCACCCATAGCAGGAGGTTGGAACACGATGATTCCCTTGAAACCCAACCCAAACCATTCAGTCATTCTACGATTCAGTGAAAGAACAGTCATGTAAGAGTCATCTTGTTTCTGCAGTAAAGTGTATCTTTCTGGACAGATTGTGGGGTTTTTCTTGGTTTGGGTGTTGTTGTTGTTGGTTTAGTTTATTGTTTGGCAGGTTTTTTTGTGTTTGGGATTTTGAAGCTATTGGTATTACTGATAGGTAGCAAAAAAAAGCAGGAAATCACCTCCTGTAGTCAAGATAGGAAGAGCAACCATCTTTCTTCTCTATCTCTATAGTATTTGTCCCATTGAAATTAGTTAGTATTTTGGCACTGATTTCAGCAGAATCAGGATTTTATTGAACAATTTTAGTAGGCATGAGGTATGAATGTGTCAAAAAATGAGGGGAGGATGGAAAATGGGCTGTAAACCTAACATCTCTAATTAAACCTATAGTGAAATATAAGCAAATCACTACCATCACTTCAGTGATTCCCAATTTCTTTTTAGAAGCACATCTACTAAACCCTTTCTTTCCCCCAGTCAGCCTCAACTTAAAAATCAGATTTACATTCTACGTGCCCAAAGGTGTTGCCCAATTTGAAGGATTTCTGACATGTCCAAGAGAAAACAGAGGTGACAAATTAGAGCAAATCCATCATTGTGATATCAGACACGAGTGCAAAATAAAGTATTGGATTATCGGGATGAACTAAGAGGTCATTCACCTTTTCCCAATTTCTCATCTTAATAATTAAGACTTTGAATGATAATTTGATTTGACTTGTGTCAAAAATAGTTATGCTGCTGTAACAGTACTGCATAATTACAAGTATAATCATGCTTTTGAGTGAAAATTAGCTCCTCAACCCCTTGTAGGGTAGAAGGTTAAGCACTTTGATTGCTTCCTACCTAGAATCTGACCCAGAATCTCAGTTTCATAATGTCAGACCAGTTTCTAATTGGTTTTATATCACCATTGATTATTACAGCTATGTAAGACTTCATCCAATTGGGTTATAGAGGAGGGGAGGGGGAAAAAAATCTATCACAAAGATACAGAAGCATCCATCAAAGATGCATTTAGAGCAAATGGACAATGCACCTTTTTTTTTTTTTTAAGTTGTAATTGTATTCAAGGGAATGACATTTAGCAGCCATCCACTGGAGGTTATTGCAATATTCTGTGACCTTGGCTCCACTTCCAAATGGAAAGCAAAACCACAAACAAAACTGCAGGGAATACAGAAATCAAATTTTGGTCTCAATTACATTGTTTTGAAAATGTTCAATAGTATGTTAATGATCTTAATTAGTCTCAGAGATACCGATTTTGGAATCAGCGCTTAGCCAAAAACCACATGTTGAATCAGCCCACAATCTATAAATGGACTGAGTTCAAATACATAAGTGAACCTGTACATATTTACTGGAGTAGCCCAACTACTTGCTGAGAGCAGGGGTTTTTTTCCCAAATAGTTGTACCAATAGTCTTGTATAAGCCCAACACATACACACAGAGCATATTATAGCTTGGTTCATTGCTTTGTAAGGTTCACCCATGGTGATACAGCTGCAGTCACATTGGATGGGCATTTTCCACCCTCCTTTATCCCGGCAATTAAAGCAGTAAGCATGTGTTTAACAGTAATGCTGGGTTTTTTATTCATGTCACTACTTCTTGGAATCCAAAATCAGAGTCAAAAAATAATTTATTTTTTAATTTATTTCAGAAGAGACAGGAAAGTGTAGAAGTTGAAGGCCATCCCCTCAAGTGTCAGTCTCTTTAGGAGTTATTTATTACAGCTTGAGTCTGTTCACTGAATTTAGCTGTTAAGTAAAGCAGTACGAGGAAGGGAGAGAACAGAAGCTCTTTGCCTGACAGCAGTTGTTAGAGCAGCACTCCTGATTATTGTAATGGGTTCACTTGCCAAATGCCTTTCATACCAAAAGCAAGGCTGTTAAACGTGAAGTTGAGACAGTGGATGGTTTTCTCCCCCAATGAAAAAGTGCTCTCCATATCAACCCCCCACCGATGAGCATTAAAAGCATTTTGATGCATGAGGGAGTCTTTATTTCCAGGGGTACATCACAGCATCTCCCTGTCTTTTGTGGCTTCTGAACACTTTGTTCATAACAATGAACCAGTACATAGGAGTCCTTTTAGACTTTACTAAGAACTAAGATTTAGTTTTATCTCTTTTGATCAGTAGCATTCATAAATAAGGTCTATTTCTCACTTCCCACTCCCTGGAAACAATGAGACTGACTGAACTGAAAGCCTTAGCTCATCTTTTCAGCTCTTTAGCAGCAAAATTCCTTATTAAAAAAAAAAAAAAAAAATCAAAGATCAGTGCTGGTTTTTTATCAGTCAGTAATCTTCCCCCAAAACTACACAGTAACCAAATGAATATTTGGATACTCTGGAGTATCTCTGGAGAGTTCTCTGGAGAGAACTCCAGAGCTTCCCCAGCCTGGGAGGTCTGGTGCTGGGAAAACACATGGCGAGGAACATACGGATAGGGTGGGGAAAATCATAGCTGAAAAGACTGATGATTGCTCCTACCAAAAGTGCAGTGGAGGCAAATACAACACCCTTCCTGTCATGGAAGTGGAGTGATTTCAGACACCACAGCAGAAGTGAAAACATGAAGATGCATCAAGAGAGAGGAAGAAACTCATGCTCTCGCTGATGCTTTCAAGTAACAGGGCTCAGTGGAGGCAATTACTTACTGGGTGTGTGGTAACCCAACTGGAAAGGAATTAGGAAAAATAAATCACCCCAGTGAGTGGGATTCCAACACATAATTTTATATTAAAAAAAAAAAAAACCTAAAAAAATTTGCTTTTCAGCTCTTTATTTTAGAAGGGGCATTTTGAACCCCAGCAATGTTGCTAGGGCCAAATTCACAAAATTCACACACACAAGAATGTGAGGACAACCAGAAAACTAAGTAAGGGTGTTAATAGACTTTTTTTTCTTTTAAATTTTAATTCAGACTATCATTGGTGCAATTATTACTGCTAACACTTACAGATAGGTGAAAGCATGTTTCGAGAAGAGGGAGTGTTCTTTAGCTTTCATGTTAGGCTGGGAAGATTGATTTTCTTCCTTTGGTGCAAAGCAAGTCATGCACCTATATGCTGGCTAGTTTCTTTCAATCACAGAAAAGAGCAAGTTTTGTGTACCCCACAGATTTTTTAAAAAGTAACAATAATATTTTAGTTTACTATGTATGAAGGGAACAATTGCAATTGCATTTCAGAGCACAGATGAGTATACAGATGAGTGCCTCAGCATTGCTTGAGCTTTATGGGAAAATAAAAATTATAATTATTGCTCCCAGCCTACCTAACTTATTAAAGCACCAATTTACAAGGCATTTAAGTTGGCTTTTACACCATCAAAACACCTGCAATTCACTTGAGCCCTTACAGACCTGCAGTTGTCTTTGCTGACACATTATGCACAGATTTTAAGTATGATATTCCATTACAGATGCCTCAAGCCATCATCCTGCTTGCAGAATTTTAAAGAAGTAGAAATAGGAATTTTAAAGGACAATTAAAAGGCGTAAGAGAACTCTGCATGGAAATCGCTCCCGAAATTGAAACAAGATTTTTCAATTATTTTTCTAAAGCACTTTTAGACAAGGTGACAAAGAGAATGAGCTTGTATATTCAAAGAAACCTCAATTCCTTTTGCTACTGTTCCGTAATGGATGTACTCAAAAATCATTAATATATGTCTGAAGGATGAGGAGTTTGAAATACAGCACCACAGTTATTGGTTGTCCTTTATAACAAAGTCAGTGGATTGCTCCAGGTTTTCTTACCATCCAAACTGGAAAAAAAAAAAAAAAAAAAAAGACTTGCAAAAAGGATTAATTCTGAAAAATAGCATACAAAAGTAGAAAAAGAAATCAATAGCAACAGGAATCTAGGGAATAGATTAAAAAAAAATCACAAGGGCTGGAACAGTTACTTATAAATGACAGATGAAAAGCATAAATCAATAGAAAGCTCTGAAGAAGGTATCACAGGAATAAATGAATATATTCTCCAGAAAAAATGAATGGTTTGTGTATGGAAGACAAAACCAATGGAACCAGTCATCATGAAATGGAAAAAAGCCATCACATCCCATAACACTTTGTAATGACCTTGATAGGAAGAAACTGGCTGCTGGAAAGTTACATCTCACTCAATTAGGCAGGATTTTGTGCAGATTTGAAAGCCTTTTCTTGATCCTTGTCATGGTTTATCACCAGCCCACAACCAAGTACCAGGGAGCTGCCAGCTACATAAACTACACTTCACATCTACAAACTCTTTGTAAGTTGAAATATGTCTTCCTCTGAATCAAGGCAAGACATAATAAATGTTATAATTCTCATATTTGTTGACTACCTTTTTACTGCTTGAAATGCATCATTGAAAATAGCAAGTTGAGACAGAAGTGGTCAGAAAGCTACTGAGTCACACTTTCTGATTTGGAAATGATGATTCTAAGTTTTTCCTATTATGCAACTTCCCAGAAAGTTTTATGAATATATCTTTGAATTTCAAATGGAATTTCTGCTGCCAAGTGTGAATATACTGGTGAGGCAGCTTAGAATAAGGAGGAACCCAGGTCATTTGCTCTGCTTATATTTGACTAAGCAATGCACCTTTCCTTCCATAGCTCAGGAGAGAGAACCCTAAGAACAAGTGATCACTATTTTTTGAAGAGTATTCCTATCATTTTGTTCCTGTTCCTGATTACATTTGTGTTTTATAGGACATACAGCTAATATGGAAGAGAAGATGCCGTGTGTTGGTAATAAAGTTTAAATAGATTAATCTAATGGAATTTAATGCAATGGTTTTTGTTTAGTTTCTTAAAACAGTCTTTCATATATTCTTATTAGGCCATGTTAAAAGAAGACATGCATATATATATATATATATATAGCTACACTTTTTCTGAAAATTTCCCTTTTGCGGCACATTAAAGGACCTTAAAATGTGTGTAAAAATCACTTTAATGACTTGGATTTTGGTGCTGTGCTGTCTTGACTCTTGCCTTGATGTTAAAAAACAAAGGCAGCATGTTCTTCTTGCCTTGATCTGGCCCAGTGTCAGGACAGGGGTGATGATTCCCAGACAGGGCACCTAAACAAGGATGTCCTGAGCTAGACTTTGTCCCATGGCACCTGCTCTTTGTCTCGGTATAAGGACATATAAACTAGACAGACAGAAATATAAACAACTAACTGGGGATTCCCCAGTTACTAATGATGCATCTAGAAACGTTTAGTCTGGAACAAATTGCTCTCCAGCAGTCCTTACCTGGGAAAGCAGCCTTTCAGGGACTGTAATTTGAGCAATTTAAATGAGACTGGACAGGAAAGCCTCCAAAATGATAAATGCGAACACAGGCACCATGAAAAGTACCTCAGGATCACATACTTGGTGATATCTGTAATTCCTGAAATCTTAAATGGTTTTTTTGAAAATGCCAGTGTGGATGATTCATGCTTCATATGCACGATTGTTGTATTTTCCTCTTCCTGAATCCTCCCTTGCTTTGCTGACCTCCTTTTTCTTGCATCTGGCTGTTTTATCCTGGGAAAAAGCAGAATTGGAAGTTCACATTTTGCTCTGGGGAAAGGGCAGAACTCAACAATTTGTAAAAAATTCAGAAAATGAAGCAGAAAATTTTTGTTTGTCCTCTGCTCTTCCTTGGTACTCACATGCTCAGCCCTACCCAGCAGCCACTTAGGTTTGAACCACTTGGTACCTCACAATCCATTCTGTGCATTTTTTAGAGGTTTGAGCTTATTCCATTTTCTTCACATTAAGAAATGGTTCTGGACAAACGAGGAGAGGAACCACAGGATCTTCAGAGTTTACCCTGTATACTTACAAAAGATTGAAGTCAGATGAATCTTTATGGAAACCTTGTGAAAACAATGGCAGATTTCCAGTCTGACAAGGAAAAATGCAAATGCTATTTCCTCAGTTTTTTAATCCTTCTTTATGCTGCCCTCACAGCTTTCTTTTTCATCTTTTAACATTGGTTCATACCTATATAATCTATCTATAGCTAGCATTCAGCTATATTGTATAAGCCTACAATATTGCCTCCCCTTGTTTCAGAAAGTATTCTGTACTACTGCCTCAGGCAATCTCTCTAACCTTCCCTTTCACATCACAGTGTTCGAGAAAGCATTTTTCTCTCCTTTTCCCAACAACTTCTCAGCTGTACCCTTGACATATTTTAATCAGGGTTTCTCTCCGACCAAAGGACAGACACCTCTCTCTTCCAATTAGTTAATGGTTTCCTACTTTCTGCTGCTGCTGTAGTTGTTTCCATCTCACTCGCTGTCCTCCTTGACCTCACAGCAGCTGGAACTCTGAAATTACATTAGACAGATTCATGCAACTCTCTCAGCTGCACAGAGGCAGCTAGAGTAGTTTTGCTATTTGTGTCTAAAAATTTTGACTGAATTCGTATTTTTGATATAAATTGCAGCAATGGCAGGTGTGTATTGATGGACATGACTATTTTCAAATAAAAGTAGAAAAATACAAAGCAGAAGTAGGAGGCAGGTGCACTTTCTTTTGTAGCACAAACACATGTAAGACATATAAGCCTTCCCAAAGACTGTATGCAAAGCACTGTTCATTCAACGTTGCCCTAGACACAGCCTTACAAAAGCAGAACTGCTATTGATAATGTATTCCAGTGATTAGGAATGGTTTATTATTAAAATGCTGTACTGATATTGTGACTGCGAAGGAGCTAATCTTTAAGTATGCTGTAGTTGTACTGCAAGGCTCATGGTAATACTAGAAGCAAAATGTAGGGGAAAAGGATTTTACATAGACAGACAAATCGCTATTTTTCTAATTCCTGCCTCTTGTGAAGCAACATTGGCTCAGTTTGACTCAAGTATGCTCTCTAATTCTCAGTGCTTACAATTTACAAAAAAAATTAAAGAGATTTGGGCTTTAGCAGCAAGTACTCACAAAGAGTCCTTTTCTGCAGGTCTCTTGCCCAGTTTTGAAAAAGTGGTGTGAAGGCAATGCAAAGAAAACATCACCTAAAAACTACAGATAGCAAGAGAAACAGAAGATAAAGCCCTTGGTTGAAAATGCAAGTGAATGTGGTGGAACAAATTAATTGCTGTTCAGCCAGTACCTGTCACTAACTAGAGTGTGTGTGGCAGTGTCCATACTGCACACCATAGAATTGTAGAATGGTTTGGGTCGGAGGGAACCTTGAAGAGCATTTAGTTCCAACCCCCTGCCATGGGCAGGGACACCTTCCACTAGCCCAGGTTGCTCAGAGCCCCATCCAGCCTGGCCCTGAACACTTCCAAGGATGGGACATCCACAACTTCTCTGGGCAACTTGTTCCAGTGCCTCAGCACCCTCATATGCACATTAATCATTGATATATTAATTAAAAAGAGGAAAAAAAAATCAACCCAGCAGAGGAAGAGGTAGCTGTTATTTCTATTATCACATCTGTTTTCTTGCTACATGCTGGGAAGAAGGAACCTGTTGTTATTCTTTATAGAGCAAACATGATGGTGTGCTGAAGCTTCTGCTGCTTTTCTTAAGGAGCTGTGTGATTTAAGTTTTACACTCCTAGCAACAGTTCCTTTTTCACCTTGATGCCTCTCTACTGTTAAATTAGGGCAGGATCAAAGAGAGATGTTTGCTAAACAACTTCTCTAGCACCTTCATACTCAGCTTCAGTTCCTCTAACTATGACATTTCAATTTCATACGTACAGAGGGTCAAATACACACTGCCTGAGCTCTTTCTAAACACTCAGGAAACATCCCACTATCCACACCTCCTCTTATTTGTGCTACATTCTGCCAAACAATGAGGAACCCACGCCTTAAATCAGACAACTCAGCTCTGAAGGGTGCATATGGTTGAATATAGGAAAAGTAGGTCAGATGTTTCAACTCAAAGAGCCTAACTGGTATGCTAATTAATCTTTCTGAATCCTAATGAATAATTAGAGACTTCATTTCTATGATGTAATTACTTTTATTATTATAATAATGTAAAATAATTTCCATTATTTTACCAATGCAACACAATGCCCTATGAATGTTAAGGGTTTCATCAGTAAAGCAGCCCTGACAGATTATGTTACTATGCAAGAAAATGAATTTCAAAGCTCTTGAGTTACAGTGAAAGATAAGGGGGAAAAAACCCAGAAAACCCAAACCAGACAAATGGAAAAAAAAAACAACCCAAGCAATAATAGCAAAAACTGTCATTGAACATAGAATTCCTGATAGCTAATCTGCCACTCAAGAAACAGCAACTGAGCTGGATTAAAATGGAGAAAACAAAAGAAAGACTCTCTCCCATTGTCTGTCATAGCATGAAAGATATTCACCGTAAAGGCAAAAGTCCAGAAGTTTATATCTGTGTAAGCAAAGAGGTACGGAATTGATCCTGCTAATTGTTCTAATCCACCATTGCAATGAAGCTAAGAGAAATCTATCCACTCTGGGCTGCAGGACCAAACAAGTCAGGTCAAGGTTACTGTGCATATCCAATTTTACTTGATAGAGTCCATAAACATCAATGTTATTTCATTTAAAAAAATGAATAATTGAATATATAGAGAGACTTTAACTCTACACCAAGTTTCAACTTCATTAAAAATAACTTCAAGGACTTAACTTTAAGAGTATGTGTAGACAACTGTCCCTTACTCAGAACTATCTATGGTTAGTAAATATAACATCATTTGGATTTATATAGCTCTCCTGAGGTGCATGATTATGTCTCCAACAGAAAATCAGCATTCCATTCACTGCAAATGTATTACTGCTTGTTTAGGACCCCCCCTTCACTGCCACCTAACCCTTAATATGATGTATTTCAAAGCATTTTGCTGAGTACAGTGCATTTTGATACTTCCTTTAAGTGTTTTGCACTTCCTTTCCAATTCTCTCTTTGCAGTGCATCAAACTTTGTTTATTATATTTCAAATACTGGGGTAGATAAATAATATCTGCCATGATATACTTTCAATTGAGGATTGAAAGTGCCTGCTTAAAATTCCCTTTGAATAAACTGTTGTTTATAAGAAAGAAAGCTTTTTGGCAAGCCATTAATTATCGCACAATTATTTGTGCTAGACAGTCATAAGAAGTGGATGTAGCACACACATTTTGTAATTAAACAGCAAAAAAGGTACTGACCATCTTTCTCAGTGAATAATTTTTTGCACAATCCTAAATAAATAACCTATATGTCCTAAAAAAGGGATTTTAGGCACATTTCTCTGGACATACACACTACTATAGGTTTGGCTTTAAAACAAAGAACCTTTACCCTCAGAGGCAGGATAAGCCACACTTCTCAACAGTTTGCACCTGTTGAATGATCAATTCCCAGGAGAAATTGTGAGGGATCTGCTGTTCTATTTGGATCCCTACAAATCTATGTGGCCTGATGGGATTCATCCAAGAATCCTCAAAGACCTGGCTGATGTTACTGCAAAACTTCGCTCGATAAATTTTTGAACAGTATTGGAAATTCAGAGAGGTCCCAGCTGACTGGAAGCTGGTGAACATTGTCCTGATACTCAAGAAGGGGGACTTTGGAAACCACAGGCTTGTCAGTCTCACTTCAGTGCCTGCTAAAGTTATGGAGAAGGTAATTCTGGGAGGTAGTGAACACCTGGAAGACAGCACAGTCATCGGTCACAGCCAGCACAGCTCCGTGAGAGTTCTGCTTATCAAACCTGATCTCCTTTTGTGACAAGGTAACCCACCCAGATGATCAAGGGAAGAGAGTTGATGTGATCTTTCTGGATTTCAGTGAAGTTTGATACTGTCTCTCTCAGGATCCTTCTGGACAAAATGTCCATGCCCCATCTGGATAAATACATGATGGGATGGGTGAGTGATGGGTCAGGCACAAAGGGTTACAGTGACTGGGGTGACATTAGACTGGTGGGGTTCCACAGGGCTCCATCCTTGACCCTGTGCTTTTCACCATCTTCATAAAAAATCTCTGCAGAGAAATCCTAAAAATATTCAGAGAACTATTGAAACTCCGTCTGGGAGCGTTTTCAAGATGCTTTTCAATATGTCATCTTCACTTCAATATTTGACAATTAAAATTCTGTCTGATTCATACATTTGAGTTAGAAAACATCAGAAACTGGGCTTTGAACTTCTCTTATTCATACAGGACTCAATTAGGGATAAATATTGCTGAGTTTCTCCTACACTAGGGACATCAAAACCTCACCATAGATACCCATCTTTGTTTTTTGCCCTGATCACGTTTTTTTGCTGTACTTGGTTTGGCTGAGATGGAGTTAACTTTCTTCAGAGCAACCTGTGTGTGGTGCTATGTTTTGGATTTGTGACTAAACAGCATTGATAACACATCAATATTTGGACTATTGCTGAGCAGTCCTTCCACAGAGCCAAGCCCTTCTTTTTGTTTTGTTTTCCCTGAGGAAAAGAAGATTGGTAAGAAGAAGAGTGGGTGGGACACAGCTGGGACAGCTGACCCATATTGGCTGAAGGGATATTCTCTGAACCATAATATCATGGGATACAGAAAGAAAGGGCTGGGCAGTTTGAGGGGATGGGGAGGGCAGGGAGAGTTGGCTTTCAAGGTGGCTGTTGCTCAGAGGTTTTTGGGCATCATTTTTGGGCTGTTCATGACTACTTTTCCTCAGATTTTGTTTGTTTGTTTCCCCTGCTTCTTTCCTTCACCTATCAAACTGTGTCCCTGTTGACACCTGAGCTTTCTCATCACAGGGAGAGGGAGTGAGCAGCAGTGTGGGTGCTTGGCAGCTGGCTGGGATCAACCCACAACACCTGCAAAGTTATTCCATGTATTTTCTCTTTTCCTGCATCCTTTCTTGCCTGCCCAACAACCTGTTGCCCAGTCTTGATCAAGGTCCTTGCTTAGGGACAGAACTGAAGGACACCATATGGAGAGCAATTCCCTGCTCTCTGAAGTTGTCTCATACTACACAATTCAAATAAGTGAAATGTGCTACACAGAACACCGAGTTTTTAATGAGGCTGAACATTTTGCAGCTGGCAGTTTATGATGTAAACTGATCCTAGTGTCACCTTTTTAGTAAAGAGTTTTAAAACCAACAGAATTGTTTCCCTGAGAAAGGCAGTCACACACTGCTCAATTCACACAATTAATTCCTCATAAATAAACTGATATTTCTAGTGTAGAAACCCACACCTGACTCCTTCTTCCAGTGTCTGTCTGAAACACAACCCAAACAGTATTTGCACTGTAACTTTAATCTAGTTAATTTGGGTGTTTGAAACAACCTAATCATAGGAGAGCAGATTTAAGCTTTTATATTAACTCACCTGGAACCTCAGGGGAGGTGCTCAGCCAGGCAAACCTGTGTCTGTGCTCAGCATAGCCAGACAAACCCACCACAACGTGGCTGGGCTGTGGGAAATTTCACTTTTAAAATCTCAGTGAAGCCATGACCTATGTTAGATGTGATGACAGTGCGTATGGACTTTCATAATAAAAATTATACAATTTATTCTATGTATTTGCTCTGCTTGCAAGAATCGTTTTTTCAGATCACAAAGCAAGAGAGACTATTTGCCCTATCCACTTGCCTGTGAAGTTTCATTAAATTCCTGAAGGAATTGTTCAGATATTTGGAGAAAGAATAGGATCATTGAAGACATTTCAGGAAAGACAGTCTGTAACCACTTATTGGCACAACATCTTCTAAAAGGTCATTGATTATTACCAACCATGTCTATTAAAATCCAATTTTATATGACATTTTAAGAAGTGCGTTGGGCAATAAATTGCTGGATTGAAAGTGTTTTTCCAAAGAAGAGGAGGTAGCCACAAGGGCAGACATACATTGCAGACCAGTAATATTGCAATAAACTAAAGTACACGATCAATCTGCTGAATTAATGCAGGAGGGCTGATCCATTGTATTTGCTGAAATAGAGAGTTGTCACAGAAAAAGTACATTGTTACAAGCTTGATGAGTATTATCTTGATGAACACTAAAGGACAAGGCAGTTATTGAGATGCCCGTGACAAAGCTGACATCTAACTTATTCCAGATGGGCCTGAAAAATATTTTTCTGTTACCCTTTTTTCTTCCAATGGGTTGTGGCATTAATGACCATTGCCATAAACGTAGGCACGAAAAGAAGGCTGAAGTTTCTCAGGATTCTTCCCCTGCCACCCATCCTGCAACAGAGCCTCAAATCTGGTGCTGCTGGCAGCTGGGAAATCTACTGTTCACACAGAATAGAATAGGGAGAATTGCACAGAATGGATTATTCAAACAGTCCTCCTGCAATTTTCAGAGATCCCCTGCCTCTCTGGTAGGCTTTTGTTTTCCTTCAGCTACACAAGGGAAATAATATTAACTCAGAGAAGCTCCTATATACAAATCTGCTGATTTTCAGGAGCAATAAAGTTCATGAAACCAGGTGTTGTATGATGTTGAACTCTCTGATGTGTAACAACTACATCTGAATTCTGGGAAAAAGTCTTCCTGTGAGTGAGGCACTGGTAACATCTATCTCCCTTGTGGCTTCTCTGGTACTTGGTAAGGACTAAATTCACCCCACAACCTTTCTTTCCCTCAGGGTGAGTTAATAGTGTATGTCTCTTCTCAGAACCTACCGACAGAAAATGCAAAACTGCTTTCTCTAAGACCACAGTATCTTCATTAACAGAAGACTTAGATTTTTCAAAGGAATGGCTGGATGGAAAAGCAGCCTGATACCATAACCTACATCCTCCTAGGAAACCCAGGAAAGAAAATTTTTTGGTTTATTATTGCTTATACCTGATTTGGGCAAGTTTTATCTCTTTGAAATTTAATTATTAGAATGCTACTAAGACTAAATAATAGCTATCCCACATTTTACTAGTACAGAAACTGTGGAATGAGGGAGTGAAAAAGCAAACAATTCTAGCAAACCACGTCCCACTAATGGCAACATAAATCTGCAGTTACCCAGTGGACCTCAATGAATCTACTTTACATTTATGCTGCTGTAGCCAAGCATGAAATTTATCCCAGTGATTTATTCCATAGATAGGAGAGATCTAGGTTGGACTCAGTTCTGCACTTAAAAAATGATCTGTAGTTGAAAAATCCTGGTAATTAGAGACAGAATTCACGTTTGAGGAGTGTTTCCAGAGCAAAAACTTTCGAATGTGTCAGGGCTGGAACTGCTATGAAGGGCCAGATGTGACTTCAAGTGTAGACATTTCAGATATGAAGTAGTTCTTAAGCCTCAGATTTAGGGAATGGATCTGTAAAGATGATTGTTCCACACATTTTAATAAAGGCTTCAACTTCATGTTGCATAATTCCTGTGTCTGTAATCAACCTCATACACCAAAACAAAATTATACCTAAGAAACAGAATTGAAGAAGGAAATGGAGTAAATCCGAACCAAAAATCTGTTGGTCACCTTACTCTCTAATTTAGAGATACAAATACTTAAAACCAGTTTTATCTTAATTATACAGACATTAGGGACATAAAGAAGACAGAGACAGACTCTTCTCAGGGGTATCCAGTGACACAAGAAGAAGCAATAAGCAGCACAAATTGCAATACAGAATATTCCACTTAAACAAAAGGGGAACGCCCTAACTATGAATGTTTAAGTTTCCTATTAAATTCTGCAAGTTTACTCTTGATGTAAAGCACTATTTTGAGTTCAACAGAAGTCAGACCTTAAAATTTTCCGTACCTCACCAGTGTGGGGTTGTTGTTAAAAGAGATCTGTCTTTAGGAAATGAACTCTTGCTCTCCAGCTCTTATTTCTGCTTCTGCAGAAAAACTAGAGGAACATTCACTGTCTGCCATTGGTGGATCACAGGATCAAGGTAATCTATAATGAATCCTCCACCTCTTCCTCAATAAATGCCTTTTAATTTATTGAATGTGGTTTATTATCTGAAGAAAACAGAATTAGTAAGTGCTGGACATTGTCTATTCTGACGAAACTCAAAAGGAATTTTCTGTCTCTTCCAAAACTGGTCTATATGAAACTTATTTAAAAATAAAAAAATATTTATTTCCACTGATTTCAATCACAGTATTTGAGAAGGATACCATGTCATAATCCATTAAAGAACTAGAAAAAAAATCAGGACAAGGTAAATTAGATGTTTTCCCCCTCAACTGACTACACTCTCTACCCTTTTTAGTAGTTGCACAATAGGTGCTCTGTAACAAAGTTCAGAAGGAATTTACATACCCATCTGGGTAAAATATAAAATTCATTAACACCTTATACTATAGATGAAAATTGCAAATTTAAAACCTTTCGTCTTGTGACAAACTGAAGTCTTTTTTTGTCAGTAGTGTGAATTGATGTTTCCCATCTTGTACTTCAAGTGTTTGGTGGGAAATGTACAATTTGCACTTCAAAGACTCACTCCAGATTAGTCCTGTGCTTTGCGGCTGTAGGAAAGTCTTGCAATTGTATCATTAGAGTCAAGACATTTCCATATATTTAAGGTGGCAGGCTTATATTTATTTCATTCCATAGGAAGCATTAGACTGCATATTGTTCTGAGAAGCATTTCAGTGTATTTGGATATCTGATCTATTAATTTAATCATATAAATTAAACACTGGATGCCCATTGCAGTACAAAGTCTCGTGTGTGTAAAACAGTTTACCAAATAAGCCTAAAACATGAGGCAAAATTAAACCCAGCTCAATGGCCCAAAGCAATCCTCTCAAAACTATTCCTCCTGCCTTGGGCCATTATTTGATTGTACAATTAGCTTTTAAATCCACGTGGTACCAGACTGAACCCTGACAACTTCACTCATTAAGTATTCCTGACGGGAATGTCCATCACAAAGATTTTGTGTGAGAGGTCATCGGGGCACCCATCATATCCTTCAAGCACCAGGAATTATTCCTGCTATGCATGTTTAGAGAAGCAGCTCTGTAAAAGAACGAAGGCTCTGAAATGTTTGTGCTTCTGATTTGTATCCTGCACGGAGAATATTTCTTCACAAAAGGATTTGGGAAATGTACGATCCATAAAGCGCTGTCACGGCAAGAAGCTGAGATGGTCCTGCTCTCAGAGCTACATCCCTCTGGAGCTGGCAGCCAGGTGATCCACACCCTGTGGCATTCTGCTCCTGGCACTGGAGTGCCAGTGCCTCGTGGCAGGACACACACATTGCTCCTACCAGCCATGGGCACATGGAGCTGCTCATCCCTGCTCACTGCTGCCTCCCCCTACACGGGAATGTATCAAAACCACAGAACCCACGGCACTGCTGCCTAGGAAGTGGGCTGAATAAATCCTCTGGAAATTATCAAACCCTTGCGGGCACTATTCACAATGAGTCTGTGGCATTACAATTCACGGGAACTGTATCTAACCCAGCGGATAAAACTGTGCCAGGCAGCCCGGGGGCAGTGGCCGTGGTGCCTCCCCAACCAGCCACCTCCTCAGCAAGGTCCAAAGGCCAGGGGAGGTGGCTGAGGCCAGGGGAGGTGGCTGAGGCCAGGGGACATGCCTGGGGTCAGCCACAGCCCGGCCATCCCCAGGCACCGCCCCAGAGAGCGATCCCGGATGGGATGGGGTCAGCTGCTGCTGGCATCCCCCAAGGCACTCAAGGACACCAATATTTCCCCCCAGTGAAACCAGCTGATGTGTAGGGTTTTATCGGGCTTTTAAAGCTTTGATTCTGTGCTGTCCATGACAGCCTAACACCGTCACACTCCCCAGAACTGCACCCAAGTAGCAGAGACAGGGAGGAACAGCAGAGCCCTTCCACCAGCTCAGCTGGGCTGGTTTGAGTCCAGCCACTCCTCCAGGGTGGGAACGGCCACATTCCCGATCTTCCCATTACCAATGCTGATTAACTCCCTCCTTGTAAAAACTGCAGCTACACCAGCAGCAGACGGAACTAGCCCCAAGCTACTATTTCCATTGGTTCCTAAGTATAATGTAAAAAGGAGTTAAATCCACACTCCAGCAATCAAGCAGTATTGCCGTTCACAATACAAGGCTGATCACAAAAAGAGAGGAATTTTGTAAGGTAAAGGTCTTAATTTGCCATCAAGTCTAGCTCAGTCTGACTTGGAAATGTTGATGGCACTTGTAATAAAAAAAAAAATTAAGAAAAAAGCAAACCTGTCTAAAATTTCTAGCACTAAAACACTGTCAGCTACAACTGATGGTTGAACTAATATAAATGTTATGGAGAATTCCTCAACAGCAAAAAAGCTTTTTTCACAAGGTATTCCGTCCTCTATACTTTTGCAGTCCCCATCGCTAAATAGCAAGTTCTTCACAAGCCTAAGAGCATTTATAACATTTCTGGAAAGTAGATGATTATTTCTCATTTTACAGATGAAAAGCTGAGACAGAGGCATAATTTTTTGGCTGCCAACATGTGGGCAAGGAAGGAACAAATTCAACAGAGATTTCTTCTGCAGGATTTGCCACATAACTGCTCTGGGGAGCAGCCAGAAGAAATGGCTAAAAACTCTTAATTGCTTACAGTTTCTGTGGCCAAACTGTCCTAAGCCATCAGTATCACTGAAAACTTGGCACTAGCAGTAGGGAGAATCAGAATATGTCCACAAAATACTGCTTCTTTTTTTCTGGACTTTCTTAAATGAGCCTGAATTCTTTCCTTCTTCCAGAAACATATTACTTCATTCCAGAATGATATGAGAATTTTGAGAATTTTTTCCTCAAACCTGGAATATAATACAAAAAGACTACACAAACAAAATATTGCTGACTTTTCCACTGCCTTTTCCTGCAGCATTTTCTATGGAATGGTGTTCTCCCCAGACTTATACATTGACATTTACGGTGTAGCTGCTTAGACAATATTTCTCCTATGCTCCCATTTTCTAAACTCTTCTTTGGTTCTTCTGTATTCTGTCATCTTTGTCTCTTTATGTGTAGGTTAAAATATTTTATTTTTCATAACTCTGTCTTTCTACTAGATAAAGAAAAATCATAGAAATTTAATGTATTAACCACATTACTTCTGCTATGAACTCCTTTAGTTAAACTTTTCATGTTCATAAAGCTGTATTGCTTATTAATCCTTGATACAAGTGGATGCAATCAGAGCTGGTTTGCAGCTGCTGCTGCATTGATAATTTTAGCACTTCAACTTAAAAAAAAAAAAAAACCTGATTGTAATGATCAGTCTCTTGGAGTTTGTTTTATAATTTCTCGTCCTTTTGTTTTAACACTCTGTATGGCTCTAATAAGATAAAAGGAATGCCTACTTTAAATAGAAAACCGTGGTTTTCTGCTTTCTTCCTCTTTCAGAAACTGAAACTCCACCAGTATATGACAGATAATTGAATAATGAAAATGATGTACTCATTTTTAACTGAAAAAAACCCAAACCTTCTTGCAGAGCAATTTAATCTGGGAAGTCTGAAAGATAAGAGGAGCTGTTATGCAGCATTCAGATAAGGTCCTTCCCAGTGCTTTGCAATCAGACAAAATTCCTTCTTGTTTCAACAGAAGTTTGAAGGAGGCTAAAGTACTTTGATACTGAAAGCTTTTACATATGAAGAGCATGGACATGAGAATGGAGGCTCCATATTTAACAAGAAAAGCACCTCATAAAGAACCCAACTGGAAAGGATAAAACTCAGGGAGAAGTAGATCTGCTGTGACCTCTATGACCTGTAATGGCCTGAGTTTGAAAAGTGTCATGAGGCCGTAATTTACACAGATTACTTTAGTAGATAACCCAGCTGATCACTCATAACTGCACAATGAACAATACTGAACTGAAAAGTTCCAATATCATGGATGATGGTACTTCCTCATACATATCGTGACAGTTTACCTGCTGAAAAAAGTGTTTATAGTAAACAAACATTTATCTACTTGTAGTGGCTTCAATAAGAACTGCTACAGATTCGGGTTTTTTAAGTTGGAGTTTGCTGATGGTAATTTTTAAAATTTGATACAGAAAATGCTAAAATGTTGCAGTAGGCTGAAAAAAAAGATAATGTTTTGTTTCCTTTCTGGGTTTAGGTTCTTTTTATGTTCTTTTCCTATCATTACATGACATCTGAGCAGCAATAACTCCTACTGACATGTCATAATAATTGAAGTGTTCTGTTAGTCATACTCTCTTTCCAAAACCAACACAAACAGTTGAATATTATCTTCAGATCTGAGGACAAGAAGATTTATTATATTATTTGGAAATATGCCTCCTGTGTCTGCTATAATGAAAACACTGCAACAGGCACATGCTCAACCCCTTTGTACCGATTCACCAAACTCCTGCTATTTGCCATCTTGCTTTAATGATTTCGAAGAACAATAAAAATACAGACTAAAGGAGTACTTTAAACATATTTCCTTCTTGCAGTAAAAGCAGACCATTTTCATACTCACATTTTATTATGTCTTCCCTGAGTTAGCTCATACAATTGGTTGGAAGTCAGCATAGTGAGACGTGTTTCTGTAAATTACTGGGTTACAAATGTTTGAAAGATGTCTTTTAGCTTATTTTACCACACAGGTTTTTCCATTGCTGAGTTCACCCTTTTGACAGTGTGCTGGCAGAAATTAGAAAGCAATAGATCATGAAGGTAGGGAAAAAAAAAAAAGAAAGAAGTGGAGGAGGGATGTTTCAGAACAGCTTCTCAATTTAAGCAGCTAAACCAGAAAGTTTAAGTGCTGAAGAGACTGATGTGCAGAAAGCCTGACTCAGCAGGTAAGATGGAAAACTGCTCCAACCACAGCAAGAATTTCCCAAATCCCAGGAGGTTTGCAGAGCATTCAGCAGCTGTGGTAGCATCACTCAGAACTAGCTGGTTTTGGGATGAGTAACTGGAGCCACAGCAGCCAGGGGCTCAGTTCAGCTGGAATGACTGTGCTTGAGAGGATTCTACACCCTAAATCTGGGAATTGGGCACTGCCAAAACTCTTTCCTGCTTTTCTTGAAATTACTTTCAAGCTTGTCTGTTCCCCGATTCAATTCAGCCATGTAGTGAAACCATAGTTTGAACATCACTTAGACGGGAGTTTCAGCTTCTTTCATTTTTAATTACTCAAAAAAATTAGGTGAGACAAGATCTGAATTAAGCAGATTGATGCAGGTTCAAGACCATTTCTTGAGAAAAAGATTTTGTAACCCTACATGCTTCTGAACAAGCACACATCCATAAATCTTCAAAACACTCAGGATTAAATACTTCACCATGGAAGCATACAAAGTAGGTAATTACTGGCTTGCTCACTCTTCTTGCCATTCTGCAATTTTCATTTCACTTTGCCAAAGTGCCTGGCAGGAAAATATGGAATAAGAATGACAAAGAAAACAAACTTGAAGTGCCACCCTCAACAAGTTAGAAAGACATTAAAGATAGTTTTAATGATATTATCTGGAATGACTGCAGTGTCAAAGCATATTGAAAGAAATTCATGAAGAGCTGTGGAATAGGCACATAATAGACACTCAAATCCCTAAACTTTGGAATGTGTAAGCATATAATTAGGAGAGTGCTACATAGTAAACACCAAGTAAACCAGAATAATCACAAGAGGAATAACAAAATGAATACTAAAGCAGGGAACCAAAAGCTATCTGCATGCTGAAAAATGCCATGAATTCAAAACAGTCTGTGTATGACTGCATACCTGAAAAACTATTTATTACCAAACTGGGCAGAGAGGGGGAAAATAGGATGTAATAAAAACAACATCCTTGTTATAAACTTCTCCACCTGGGAAAAAATTAATATATAGGCACTACATGACATATTGTTTCACAAAAGACACTAAAAAATGAAAATAGAAAAGAAAAAAAGAAAATTGAGTAAGATCACCTATAATCAATTGTTTAAAAGAAGAAGTTTAGGTCTGCTTACAGCCAAGATTGAACCTAAATACTTTAACCTGATGCATTAACAAGAAAAGGTTTACTTTGGCTGTGGAGATTCACTAAAAGTCTTCTTCCTGTGACTCACTGATCACAGGCATCCAAACCATGGAGAGCAACAGCCTGCATCAATAATAATTACAACACCTTTTCTCTAACCAGTATCAATTCACCTCCTTCACATTCCTCTCTCCTAAAATTTTAAGTTCTTAATTACTGTACCTAAAACAATTACAGCTATAGAAGTATCCTATTTTCCCAAACACAGAATATTCTCATTCCCTTTGCCTGGTAAATAAAGGCCTCAGTCTGATGAGGACTTAGAATCAATTTCACAAGGAATTTACTACGCCAGTAGTAAAATTCACATCAGTTGGGATCTGTCCTGAAGAAGTACACAGGTAGTTATATTTAGTGTTGCACTTGTCACAGGAAACAAAACTTTAACCATTAATGGAAAACATGTGAGTTTAACTGATGGCTTTTCACAGGGATGTTATTTGTAGGATAGAAATCCTTCCATTTCATCCAGCATCAGTGTTGCAACCTGACATACAACCTCTGGGTGCCTGTGAGTGCAGGGAGCCAGGGAACTGGCAAATTCCCCTCTCTACAAAGTGATGGCATCAGCAATACCACCAAGAAGGAAGAAAATAAGATAAAAGGGAGGGACAAGATGCAAAGGCTATAGTTTAATTAGGCTGCAGCTTCATTAAATCTGGGATAATTTCTCAGCAGCAAATTGTTCCACCCATGATTGCCCCAACCCATTTGGGAGGGTGCTCATCACCCTGCTGACATGGTGGTAGTCTTTCAGTCCCTCCTTGGCTAAAAATCAAAGGAGAGCTGAGCACTGTTATTTATTACCCTGTGACATCACAGAAAATAGATATTTTAATGCCTTTCACCCTCTTCCTGACAGCCCATTTCCAACCCGGCTTATCAGATAACAAGACCTTGTGGTTCTTCTTCTACCATGGTTACAGTTGGAGAAAAGTCAAAGCAGAACAAACTGAAGAAACTTGACCAGCCCAGTCTCCTAATAAGAGAAAATTCCCCCTTTTTCACTTTCAATCTCCTATAGAGTGCAGCAGTCCTCAGCATGAACTTGCAAACACACAAACAGCAAGGTGGGTGCTGGTCACTTTTGCCATGTCTCAGGTGAAAGGATAAGAGAAAACTGCCTCAAGTTGCATCAGGGGAGGTTCAGATTAGATATATATATATAAAATCACTGAAAGAATGGTTTAGCACTGGAATAATTGCCCAGGAAGATGGTGGAGTCACTGTCTCTGGGAGTTTTCAAGAGGCATCTGGATGTGGCACTTGGAGACACCATTTACAGGTTTATTGTAGTGCTGGGTCAATGGTTGCACTAGATGGCCTTGAAGGTTTCTGGATCCTCCTAAATATTTACCTGTCTATTTTAAAGCTAGATGATAAATTAAATGTTAGAGTTCTGTATTTTTGACAATACATTATTTCTATAAAATGAAAAGTCAGAACAGAAAATAAAACACCATACTCAACAATATTGATCAGTATAAATTATGCATGGCTCATTTTGAATTACTTCTATAACCCAATATTCTCATCTTGCTAGTGGAAATAAATTAATTATAACACTAGGAGCCATTGTACAAAGGTTAAAAACAGGCATGCATGCATTCATCTACAGAAAACGAAAAAGTTTAGGTTAATGAAATGTCTGAGGAAAAGAGTCTTATTAATTAGCAGGTTCACAGCATTCTTCACAGCTATATTTTAGAGATGCCAAACTGCAATATATTAATGCTGTAGGCAAAATCTGCATCTCCATCTTGGAAATCATTTCAAGCTTATTTTATTCCATCTTGGATCTTTCTTCTAGTGATTTGTATGCCTGAAAGCACTATTTCTTCTTCAAAGTCTTGCATGAGACAGAAACCAAGTGCAATGTTTATGGCCCTGTAGATAATGTGATAAAACTACTGAAAGAGCTACAGTTACATTTATTTTTTAGAATGGATTGCATTTTCAAAGTTTCATTAACATTGTACCTCATGTAGGTAAGTGTTTATAGATTTTTTCCCCTTCATTGGCTTTAGATTTGATGTTGATATTATCACTCCTTTTTTTTTTTTTTT